>WNWK01025864.1:0-28062 GCA_009830355.1 Cherax destructor
CTTCTCGCTCTTTTTTTCTAGACCACTTCCGTTCTCATTCCCATGCCATCGCAGTGTACATAGATGGTTCAAAGTTGTCTGACGGCGTCGGATCCGCAGCAGTGTTTCCGGACAGCGTCGTGCGAGGGCATCTATTACCCTCGGCTAGCATATTTACGGCTGAATTGTATGCCATTCTTGTGGCACTTATCTGTATTGCATCTATGCCATTAGTGGTCGTTTCAGACTACCTTAGTGCTTTACAGGCTATCCATAAAATTGATACACCTCATCCCCTAGTTCTTCGTATCCAACTTTGGTTACGCCGTATCTCTAGCAAGAACAAAGATATTGTTTTTTGTTGGGTCCGTGGTCATGTTGACGTACAGGGCAATGAACAGGCAGACACTGCTGTGCGGTCAGCAGTACATGACCTTCCAGTTTCATATACTAGAGGTGTTCCAATTACGGACTATTTTGCGGTCATTGCTACCCACCTTCGCACCCGTTGGCAACAACACTGGTCTGACCTGCTAAATAACAAACTTCATTCTATTAAACCGAGTATAGGTTTCTGGCCTTCTTCTTGTCACCAATGTCGAGGTTGGGAGACTACGCTCTCCCGTCTTTGCATCGGCCACACTCGTCTTACTCACGGGTATCTCATGGAGAAGCTCCCTGCCCCTCTCTGTGAGCATTGTCAGGTTCCAGTGTCTGTTCGACATATTCTGTTGGACTGTCCACTTTATCAACGAGCACGCAGAATTTACCTCCAATGGCGTCTTCGCTCTGCGGCCCTTTCTTTACCTTCCCTTTTTGCAGATGAACCCTCTTTTAATCCTGACACTCTCGTTGACTTTTTGACAGAAACTGACTTACTACACAAACTCTGAAGATTATACCTCTAGCACCTCCCTCAGTCCCTTCTACCTTGATCTCTTGCTACTCTCTATCCCTGCACTATCCACTGTCCTGCTGCACTCCATACCCTACTAATCATCCATCTCCCGCTTAAAATCTATTCTCCCTGCATCCTGTCCTGCCCTGCCGCGCTGTATACCCCTTGTGGTTTAGCGCTTCTTTTGATTATAATAATAATAATCTTTCCCTTCGCGCCTCTACTTCTCTAAAGTCCAAATAATCCACAAAGTGTAAATCGCCTTTAAGCTGGGCCTGACAGCATTCATATCCGTATGCTCCAGCATTCTACCATTGTTCTACCTTCTCGCAACCAAATACTATGGGACATGATGCCTCCCACTATCGTCCCATTGCTCTTACCAGTGCAGTTTGCAAGGTGATGGAACATCTGGTAAATAGACGTTTGATGTGGTATATAGAGAGATACAATAGTCTCTGCACTAGTCAATATGGCTTTCGTAAGGGCCGTTCTACCAATGATCCCTTACTTCGTTTAGACACGTATGTTCGTAATGCCTTTGTCAATAACCACTCGGTTATCACCACCTGTTTTTTTCATCTTGAGATATAACATTTTAGCTCAAGTTCACTCCTTAGGCCTCTGAAGCAATTTGTCGTATTTCCTTAAGAATTTCTTATCTGAGAAACAGTTCCATGTCCGTGTTAATAATGTGCTTTCCACGAACTTTATCCAAGCTGAAGGTGTCTACCAGGGATGTCCTTAGCACCACACTTTTTCTCCTTGCTATAAATGTTCTGGCATCTGTTCTTCTATCTAATATTTGGTCATCACTTTATGTTGATGACTGTTACAGCTTGTGCGGGCGCTGACTGTCGCCTCATTGCAGTTTCTCTCCTTCATGCTGTCAACAGTGTTTCCAATTGGGCCACTACTCATGGGTTTAAATTTTCTATTACTAAAACACACCAAATTACTTTCACTAGACGATCTATCGTCCCTGATAATCCATTGTTCCTGCATTTATCACCTATCCGCGAACGTGATACTGTCTGGTTTCTCGGCCTTCTGTTTGACCGTCGGTTATCCTGGAAACTTCACATTGCCTCCTTGAAGGCAACTTGTCATAACCAGTTCAATCTCCTTAAAACCCTTGCTCATCTTTCACCGGGGCTGATCGTCAAACTCTCCTTCGACTGCATTCAGCCCTAATTTTATCGAAACTAGATAATGGTAATCAGATATATTCAGCGGCCTCTCCTACAACTCTTTCTAACTTTGACCCCATCCATCACCAGGGATTACGTTTATGCCAAGGTGCTTTTCGCTCTTTACCTGTAGAGAACCTGTATACAGAGGCGAATATTCCATCCTTGAATGATCGCCGTGATACTCATTGATTCAGGTAGTTATTCCTTTTTCATGATCTACGCAATCCTTTCATAAATAGTATAGTAAGGGATGAAGGTAGAGGTTCGTTTGTTCGTCGCCTCAGTTTACTTCATCCCTTTTCCCTTCGTATACATTCACTCTTGTTTTGTCTTCAGTTGCCTCCTTTATTTGTTCACATAGCATCTAACTTTCCCCTTTCCCCTTGGGAGGTTCCAACAGTTCTTATATGTTCTTCCTCACTGCCATGCGCGAAAACCCAAATATCTATAGTTGCTTCTCGCTCTTTTTCTTAATCATTTCCGCTCTCATTTTTATGTCACCACAGTGTACTCAGATGGTTCTAAATCTTTTGACGGTGTTGGGCTTGCAGCACTGTTTCTGGACAGCATAGTGCGAGGGCATTTATTAGACTCGGCTAGTATTTTTACAGATGAATTGTATGCAATTCTCGTAGCAGTTATCCGTATTGCATCTATGCATCGGTCACACTCGTCTTACTCACGGGTATCTCATGGAGAGGCGCCCTGTCCCACTCTGAGAGACTTGTCAGGTTCCAGTTTACCATATTCTGTTGGACTGTCCAGTCTATCAACGAGCATGCAGAATTTACCTCTGACATCGTCACCGCTCTAACGCACTTTATCTTCCTCCATGCTGACCAACTCACCTTTGACTCGGACTCCCTCGTTGAATTTGTGACAGCAACTGATTTACTACACAAACTTTGATAATCCTTCCTCTAGGTTTAGCGCTTCTTTTTTATTATGTTAACAATTCTCGCTCCCTTTTTATCAACCACTTCATGTCTTATTCTCATGATGTTGCAGTTTACACTGAGGGTCCTCTGACAGAGTCAAGTTTGATGCAGCGTTTCCAGTGTTGTACGAGGTCATTTATTAAACTCAGCTTGCATTTTCCCAGCTTCACTGTATGCAATTCTCAGCAATTATGCGTATTGTGTCCAGGATTACCTCAACATTTGTGGTAGTCTCAGACTCCTTTAGTGATTTGCAAGCTATAAACAATTTAATTCGCCTCGTCCCCTAGTTCTTTGTTTACAACTTTGGTTATGCCGCATTTCTTGTAAAAACAAAGAAATCGTTTTCTGAAGTGTCCCTGGTCATGCTGAGGTTCAGGACGAGTAGGTGGACTCTGCTGCACGGTCGCCAGCACAAGACCTGCCAGTTTCATACAGAGTTATTCCATTCTTAGATTATTTTGCTGTAATCTCTAGCCACCGTTGGCAACAACGTTGGTCTGACATGATTCATAACAAATTGCATCCTATCAAGCCGTGTTTAGGATCCTGGACTTCTTATCATTGATATCGTGGTTGGGAGACTACGCCTTCCTTTCTTCTCATCGGGCATACGTGTCTCACTCATGGGTATTTCATAGAGAGGCGCCCAGTGCTACTCTGTGAGAACTGTCTAGTTCCAATACCAGTCTGCCATATTCTGTTACACTGTCCTACTTACCAGCGAGTACGCAGAATTTATCTCCGACGTCGTCACCGCTCTAACTCTATCTTCCCTCCTCGCTGACGGCCCCACCTTTGACACAGAATCTCTGACTTATTGTAAACAACAGCTTTATTTTCGCAAACTTTGATTATACTTCCTTTAATATCGCCACCCTTTCTAGCTCTACCACTCTTCACCCTCTCTGATCAATCATAAATTACACCTGTTAGCACACCCAACCCTGCAGTGTTGTCTGACCCTTACAGGTTTAGCGCTTTGTTAGGAGTATAATAATTCACAAACGTCAGGAGACGCACCGAGCAGTTCTAAGATTGTTTGAGGTGAGAGAGACTTGTGTGAGAGCAATGTTTCATAGAGACGTACAAACAAGATTATACCTCTGTCGTCGATGTTTTTCCTCTCATCAGCTCTCCCACTCATTAATTGCCATATGGAAATTAATGCCACTTGGCAGCAGCAGTAGACACAGTTCCGAAATTAATAAGTCAAACTATCTGCATTGAAACGTTTTATTCATGAGGGTTAAGTTGGCCTTAACGGTAGAAGTTCATTGGAAGGAGTGACTTTCAGTGATACCAGCGTGTAAGTGACATTATTGAAAAAGGATATATTTTCCATGTGATAAATAACATACACAAGCATTAATATTTTATTAGGGCATATGGTAGCACAGTCTCTAAGGAAATATATATAAAAATCAGTAACAATACTGGAGACACTTTTGTTGAAATTTCTGAAATTTCCCCATAAATAAAGTGCAACTCATGTTTCTCAGACGCCTCGAATTTCAACTGAGCTTTTGATGACAGATAATTTCAGCAATAACATATATATACAAGAGGCCACACACTCGACCAGAATTATTCTCACTGAATACAAAGTACACAAATCCACTTTGTCCCCCGCATTATCTACTGACGATCAAGAGCTTACATAACGCATGTTCAGCTAAGTATACGCCCCAGGTCACAATCAGTGACTGTTTCTCAGGGTGACCTTCATAGTCCTCAGGCAGCTTTAACCAACAAGGACCTTGTTAACACACAATCTGAAGAACCATTACTGGTAAAAAATTAATAACATTGCAGTGATGATTGAAAAGTATTAAAGGATCTATACCAATGTTATTACTATAATAATGGTGGTCTCATGGAAACGTTTAGGACTCGCTCAACCTTGTACAACACCATTATGAATTTTGCTCCCAATATTAAGTGTTGGCATTTAGAGGAAACAATATTACGTACAGGTTTCCAAACTACCCAACACGGACGAAAAAGCCGGTAAGATAAGATTTCGTTCGGATTTTTAACCCCGAAGAGTTAGCCACCCAGGATAACCCAAGAAAGGCGGTGCATCGTCGAGGGACTCTTCTTATTTCCATTGGGGTCCTCAATATTGTTCCCCAGGATGCGACCCACACCAGTCGATTAACATTCTACTTGCTTGCTAGGTTAACGGGACAACAGGTATAATGAAACACGCACGATGGATGGAACCACGGAACCCGTGACTGCTCATGTTAGGAACTGATGTTTATATCAGTTGATAGGTAAACCTAAGTAATTCACGTCACCCAAGTGACATGAATTACTTTAATGAAAATTTAATTAAGGAATATCATAGTAACAATAAACCTATAACATCAGTGTTCCCTCCGTAAGGTGAAGTACATGCTGAACCATCTAACATAACTAGGGATACAGAGATACAAGTGAACGACGTTTACCCTGCTGTGTCTGTGGGGAAATTTTACCATGGTGAGAGGGGATTTCCCCTCTCCTCTCTTTGGAGGACTAAAGGACATGAGTAACGGCTTCATGTGGTCCATCCATCTATTCCCACCTACCCAGGTCTGTCGCTTATTATCATAGCATACTACGTCCTAGCATAATAAATACTTGTAATATAAATGATGCAACCATTCGTAACTCTGCAAGTGGATTTTAATAGACTTGTAATGACGAAAGGTCACAGGTGTAGATCAAACAGGTAGGAATACTGCAACAATTCACTTGATTAAAATAATTGTTCATTACATTATAAAATTTTCATATACATCTACGTTAGAAACCCATCTACCTTTTATTTTCAAAACAAATTCACTTGGCCTGGATTTGGGCAGAAGGTAATAATTACAATTAGCGTTCACACACTGACGTCCTTCAGTTGATAAAGCTGATAATATTAAGATATTAGTTTTTGAGCAAACTTGTCTCTTCAGAGATGTGATGAACTGTTGCACACTAGACGAGACGACTTAGATGTGTGACGTACAGCTCCAGTTATGCAGAAGACACTCAAGAAAGTAGATTTTCGTCGCATGGATGCATAAGTGTAATAGTCTCTGGGCATTACAGTGTATACTAGATCCTAAGCCTCGTGGTAGTAATATTATATGCATGGACTATCGTAAAGTGACTGAAAACACTATACTGGTGGTTACGCTCGCCTGCAGGCACTTTACTCTTGGTTACTTTCACCTGCAGTCACTTCACTGTTGGTTACTTTCACCCTCGTATAAACAATATCAAAGATATAGGTACACCAGTGGTCAATGAGTAGAGCACTGACAAGAAACACCAAATGTGACCCAGGTAAAGAGCACAGGTGGATTCTGAGTATTACAAAGCACTCTAAAATATACCAGTACAACGTGAGTAACAGTACACACTTCAGAAAAATGCATCAATAAAGAGTCTTGGAAGTTGGATTGTGTGAGAGGGGATAGTTGCCCCTAGAGTGGGTGAAAGTGTGTGTGCGGGGGGATAAAGAAGGGGAGGTTATCATGAAAGTGGAGTTTAAAGGATTCATTTAGCAAGTTTGAGGATGCCAGAAGATTATAGTTAGAGTAACACAAGACAGAGGTGTAATTATCAGTAGTCCCACATACGTTTGTATCACTTGAATCACCAACATTACAATGCAGGATTTCGGTACACGGTGGAGGTGGTATTTTCTTCATCAGAAATGCCTAATAAACGTGGAATTTATGATAATGTATTCAGTGTCAGTGCAGCTTGTGGCGTGTTCGTGCTGAAATATAAAGCATATTAAGAATGTTATATCCTAATGTTTTACTGTCAGTAATAAAAAGCTGTCAAGGCATTCGAATATGCACACATTTATTCTAGTTTCAGATTATTCTCTTGATATTTACCCTCAGTGTATTCGGCAACACTTGCCAAAAAAAGTAGTAGGTTGCCGGTCGGCTCTATTATAGATCACAACAACATGTCAGAGACGTGAATTGAGGAAAATCAAGTTTCTGTCGATTTTTTTTTAGAGAGACTCCCTAGAAATCAGGGCTATATTGCCCTTATATTAGTCTTGGGCTTTAGTAGCAATGTTCCTTACGAGACGGTTACCTCGTATTACTTTCATTCTCCGTGACCTGTGTTAAGTTCATTATTTGCCATTGGCAGAAACTGATTAAACTGCTTAAGTGCCATTGGCGTAAATTATTTTCTCGTGTGGGCTCTTGTGGACAAATGAAATTACTTACACACATGTCTTGCTACAAGGCACCATCATCTTTCATCCCAGCTAGTCCATTAGTATCCTATAAATGTCAGTTGCATTTTATATCAAAATTAAAGAAGCAGTATGATTCGTGTACTTTTAACAAAATTTGTAAATATAAAAATATAATTGTATTCTAAGCAAATTTTAAGAAATAACTATTATTTTTAGCTGTTTTTCACTTCAGTGTCTGTATAATCCCTGTGGTTTAGCGCTTCTATTTTATTATAATAATAATAATAATAATGATAATTCACTTCAGTGATTTTTCAAATAAAAGGACACAAATACACATACCAAAAAATATGGAACCAAGAACCTTTCTCGCTTCTTGTTGTCTTCAGTGGACTGGAATGACTCGTATGACCATTTTGATAGTACTCGTAGCAGGAATTCAAGCCTACTCGCAAAAGACTTTAAGATCAAGAGTGACACTGCTGACTATGTACAGACAAGTATCGTGGCTGCGAAACAACCCAAACACCACAGACAGTGAGATCAGTTGCGTCAGTCCTGCCCCTGAGTGTCAAAAAGATTCTTATCGCTGCTGAGGGAGAGTCTGATGGCGTCCTGGTAAGAGGGAAGGAAGACATCTTCCTTATTGAGAGCACTTTCCGTCGTGCCTTCCGTTACCACTTTGGGTACATTCACAGAGTCTATTTTATATTGTTCCTTTCCAAAGTCGATGCCTGTTGTTTGGCTACAGGGCTGAGTGGGCGTCAGGTGGAAGTGGAGGTCATAGGGAGGAGGTTTCACCACAGCAGCCTCGTACGATGGAGGTTTTTCGTTATCCGAATTCTGTACCGCATTCTGTTCTCCCTGTTGCACCCGGCTGCTTGCCGCCTCCTGCAAGTAACATATAAACACTGGTATTAGTGCAACAGATGTTAACAAGGTTTCAATCAAGAGAAATTGCTTGAGTGAGTTTTGGAATATTTCAGAAATTATGGAAGTAGAACATGATTTAAACGCTATAACAACGTTTCCACCAGTTCTGGTTATTGGTAGTAGTTAGTTAGCTGTCATTTTTCAATGTTACTTTGAAAGATCAATAATTGTTTACTCCAGCAGCACTAAGGCTTACTCGCTGTATGAAACCTACGGTTTTGTCGAATCCCAATAAATCTAAGAAAAAGGCCTACCATAATGTACTTCAGCGAACTATTATATAATATATATATATATATATAATTTCCTGCCGAATAGGTAAAACTGGTAAATTAGCATGAACTCGTTTAAAATTAAGTCCTTTCTAAAATTTCTCTTATACGTTTAAAGATATATATTTTTAATTTATGTTAATGTAAAAATTAATAATTTTGTACCAAAAGAACATAAGAAAACTTACCTAACCTTATTATAACACGTGCAATTTAATTTAACCTAATCTCCGAACCTAATTACCGCCCAATCCTCCCTTCCTTATCCCATCCTCTCCATTCCCTTCTTTTTTCCCCTTCCTCCCCTTCCAACCCTCCCCTTTTCCCCATCCCGTTTGTAGCCTCTGGGGTCCTCCCCTCTGGCATTACGGTTTCTGGGTAGGGGGAAGTGTGCCGGAGTTCATTCTGCTTCATGAGGGTGTTGTGTAGTTTGCCTTGGAATCTGGGTTTTCTGGAGGCGCCCTGCTCTCTTGCCGGATTTCTGAGAAGTGGGCAGGGTGTCATGCAGGTGGCGGGTGTGTCTCTAGAGGCTGCCTGTTGGTTCTGGGAGGTGGCAGCCAAAGGAGGTATGCTTTGTGGCGGTTTCTGACCGCCCTCTCTCTTGTCCGCTGAGGTGGCTCGGTAGATGTGAGGTTGCTATCCCAGAGTGCTGGTTTACTGACGTGACGGGTAGGGTATGGTACGGGTTCCACACTGCATCTGCACTGCTTGTGGTCTCGAGGTCCTCTCGGATAAGTGGAGGAACTTACGGCCCTTTCATTTCTTCTTAAAAATAATAAGAAAGAAGTCCCATCATCATGGAGTCTTCGTTCCATGATAACCCTCCTCCTCCCAGGCCCCTTCTGGTTACCACACCCTGTTCTGACCTGGCTTCGTTATTGGACCATTCTCTAGACTCTTCCCATACCCCTGTATCTTCTACTGGTGACACTTCGTCACCTGCTCCAAGTGCTGGGGCTCTGCCTGCTTCTGTTAGTGCTTCTGCCTCTTGCATACCTTTAAATATGCGTTCGGCTTCTCCGAATACAGTGCGACGGTTTTCAGATCGCAAACCTACCTCGGGTCGGGCCGCCCGCAGTACTATGCCTAAATGTTCCAGACCATTTACTGACGACGGTTCTTTGATGTCTACTCATTCTACCCAAAATTGAACTGCGTGACACCCAATTCCTTTATGCATCATATTTACAAGTACACAGTGTACTAAATTCTTTTCCCTACAACCGACATCTCCAACTGATTACCTTTCTGACCACAGTATTGGTAAAGCTCTTTTACGACATATTGGTCAAAATATATTCTTTTACGCTCTTTGAAGCAGTGCGCATCGTTACAGTTCAGAATACTGACCAAGCTCATGATGTTTCCCATATTACTTCAATTGAAAACATTCCAGTCATAGTTCACAAGCACGCTACTCTCAGTTCTTAGAGTGGTACAGTGGTTTTACCGTGTACCATTGTACAGATTGATTTTCTGTCTTGCGGTGATGATATTTTGGAGAATTTAACCCTTGAGCACCTTCCTATTCTCAAAATGGATACTTATATCCTGCCCGCTCACGGGCAGAGGCACTTTCCTAGTTAATATCGCTCGCTTAACCTTTGACTGCCGTGAACTCCCGTTCTCCATTTATATCATAGGCCATCACCTAGAGGTCCATAAAGTAGTCCCTACTTCTCAACAGTGTCGAAAGTGCTTGCGTTCTGGACACCCTGCTGTCCAGAGTGCGGTGCTGCAGATCATGCCGCTACATCCTTCTTTTTCTCGCCGTTTTCAGGTCTATCGTAATGAACGAGAAATCTGTTGTCCTAAGGAGAGCGAAGGCCTTACTTATGCTATGGCTGTCTCTCGGCTCTGCCTTCAGGGGAATCTTCCTCGTATCCCTTATTCTCGAGTAGCTAGGAGACCTCCAACCTTGACGGTCCCCTCGCCTACCAGCTCCTCCGGTGTCGTGTCTTTCGGGGTCACCCCCATCTCTAATTCTTTTGCGGTTTTACCCTCTGAAACCCCCATCTCCTTACCTACTCCTACCTCTACTTCTCGCCTACTAGAAGCAGGCGAGAAGTAGAGGTAGCATCGCATTCGTAGAGGTAGCATCGCATTCGTAGAGGTAGCATCGCATCCCTCCAGTACTTACAATTCCCCAACAGTTTTTCTTTTCGGCCTCGGTGCCTCGTTCTCAACCCCTTTCTAACTCACATGGAGGTGGAGGTTCACCCCTACTTGTGTGGTCCCCTCTTCTCCTGTTTCCCCCCAGACTCCTTCACAAGTTACCTTCCAACCTCCTTCCTCTCCTGTTCCACCGCAGGACTCTTCTGCCTCCACCAGTGCATCTCTCCAGGTTCATACTCCCCTCCTTTCTCAGACCTCTTTGGTTCCCTCCATAATCTCCCCGATCTCTACTTGCTCTACTTCATCTGTCTCTGAAATCATGGTATCGGCATCTTCCTTATCCGCTGAGACACTTGACGCTATCTCCAACTATATTGTGGAGACAAAACCCTTGATGGACACCGACGCTCCTCCTCCTACCCCCCTTATTTTTCGCGATCCTCGCAGCAATCTTTTTCTTCACAGCATTCTGATTCCTCCTTGCTTACATGCTTACCATTGCCTCCACACATTGAATTCACTGACCCTAATAGCCCATAGATTTTATCGCTTCTTATTGTTGGCATAGCTGTCTTTGTAAATAATGACTTATTTACAATGGAATATTTGTGGCCTCAGGGGTAATCGGGGAGAGCTCCAGGTGCTGCTCTCCCAGTTTTCCCCAGTATGTGTCGGGTTACAAGAGCACAAAATTCATTCAGCTGGTATACTGTATCAACAGGTCTTTGTTCGTTCTCTGCTCATTATACTGCAGCCCGTATTTATTTGCACAGATGGTATACAGTTTGCTCTCTATATCTCTTTCCCTCCCGTGCATTCTGTATCTTGGATATTGCATTCTTGATCTCTTCTCTACCGCCGCCCATCTTGTTAGTTGATTTTAACGCTCACCATCATCTTTGTGGAGGGTCTCACTGTGACTCTCATGGTGATCAGTTGGAGACTCTTCTCACTTCTCATCCTCTTCATGTTTTAAATGCTGGTCCTCCCACCCATTTTGACTCTTGCACTCAGTCTCTCTCTTGCATTGATCTTTCTATCTGTTCCTCGTCAATCGCTTTTGATTATGCTTGGTCTGTTCTCCTGGATTTGCAAGACAATGATCACTTTCCTATTTTTCTTACTTCTACTACGTATTCCCGATCGCCTCGTAGCCCTCGTTGGCAATTTGGATGAGCGCATTGGGACTTATACTCTCATCTTACCGCTTTTTGTGAGGACCCTTCTTCGTCCTCTATTGATGAGCTGGTGTGACTGCAGCATCACGTTCTATTCCTCAAACTTCAGGCAGGCATTCTCAGACATGCGTGCCTTGGTGGTCTCCTGCATGTGCCCATGCAGTACGTTTGAAACGCGAAGCGTGGAGCTGTTATCAGTATAATTGGACCTCAGACTGTCTTTTGGATTTTAAACGGGCAAGGGCAGTCGCTTGCTGCGTCAAATGCGACGCTAAACGCTCTTGTTGGCAAGATTATGTGTCTACCATTACCTCGACTTCCCTTATGTGTGCGGTTTGGATGAGGGTATGGAATTTGTGTGGCAAGTACACTCCAGACCCAGCTCCTGTTTTGCGGGTTGCTGGTGATAGTGTTGCAGAACCTCTTGAAGTTGCCGTGGAAAACGGGAACTATCTTGTTGGTGTCTCCCAAAGGGCTTCACCTCTGTCCTTCATTTCTCGTGTCTAAGTCTACCAAGGATTTCTCTTCTAATGGAATGGAGCCGTATAATGTACTTTTCACTCTCCTAGAGCTAGAGTCCACGCTTTCCGCTTGCTAGTGGAAATAAATGGTATAAAATACCGACACAATGGAAAAATAAACACATAAGCAGTATAATGTGATCCTTTATTGACAACGTTTCGCCCACACAGTGGGCTTTATCGAGTCACAACTAAATCCTATAAGTCCTATAAACCCTATAAATCCTATAAATACTCTTGAATCTTGTATCCAGGTAGATCTGTTTGTGGCTCGATAAAGCCCACTGCGTGGGCGAAACGTTGTCAATAAAGGATCACATTATACTGCTTATGCATATGCTGTTATTCTATTCAAGATTGATGGACTGACAACATCGTCTCAAGATTGAGGGCCTGACAACCTCACACTCCTCCTGTTCTTCACGATTCTCCTTTGTATGGACTGATGAAGCCACTGTGTGGCGAAACGTTTCCTCAATAAAGATACCCAAGTGTTGCATATGTGTCTAATTTACCAACTCGTCGGTTCTCTGAACCATTCATTCACATCCTGTCTGACACTGCAACATCTTGGTATCTTAATACAGGGATTTCTTCGCTTGCCTATTCCTTGGGCACGACCTACTTCCACATTGGACAAATGTGACACCTCCTACAACTGCTGCACCTCTCCTGTCTACAGTATATAAGCTCCCTCTGCTCATATGCTGTTATTCTATTCAAGATTGATGGACTGACAACATCGTCTCAAGATTGAGGGCCTGACAACCTCACACTCCACCTGTTCTTCACGATTCTCCTTTGTATGGACTGATGAAGCCACTGTGTGGCGAAACGTTTCCTCAATAAAGATACCCAAGTGTTGCATATGTGTCTAATTTACCAACTCGTCGGTTCTCTGAACCATTCATTCACATACTGCTTATGTGTTTATTTTTCCGCTTGCTAGTCATCGGCAGCTGGGCCTGATGATATTCATATCAGTATGCTACAACATCTTCATTCTACAGCCCTTATGGTCCTTTTGCGTCTTTTCAATCTCTTTTGGACGCGAGAGGTTCTCCCTCAACAATGGAAATCTGCCATTTTCCTACCGTTTTGCAAACCAGGCACCTCGGGGCTTGATACCTCTCACTATCGTCCCATTGCTCTGACCAGTGTAGTCTGTAAGGTGATGGAACGATTGGTGAAAAGACGTTTGATATGGTATTTGGAGACTCACAATAGTCTTTCTCCTCACCAATATGGCTTTCACAGGCTCCGCTCTACTTTGGACCCCTTGCTCCACTTAGATACCTGTGTGAAATGCCTTTGCTAACAAACACTCGTTGCAGTCTTTTTTGATCTTGAGAAGGAATATGACACCACTTGGAGGTATAACATTTTAGCCCAAGCCCACTCCTTAGGCCTCTGAAGCAATCTACCAATATTCCTTGCTGCTTTCTTATCTGACAGACATTTTCGCGTCTGTGTTGGCGCCTCGCTTTCCTCAAACTTTGTTCAGGCCGAGTATCAACCTCCCTTCAGGATGCAATTGACAGAGTTTCCCATAGGGCCACTTCTAATGGCTTTAAATTTTCTAGTACGAAAACCCATTTCATTACCTTCACTAGACGTCCTCTTATCCCAGATATTCCATTGTATTTACACGGCTCACGTCTTCCAGAATGTGATGTGGTCAGGTTTCTAGGCCTTCTCTTCGATCGCCGGTTGACATGGAAACCTCACACTTTCTCTTTGAAAGCAGCAGCTTGCCATGGTTGGCTGAATCTCCTTAAAATTCTTGAGCATCATTCATGAGAAGCAGTTCGCCGAACTCTCCTCCGTTTGTATTTTACCCTAGTCTTGTCCAAGATGGATTATGGTGACCAAGTCTATTCTGCGGCTTCTCCTACAACTCTTTCTAAGTTTGATCACCTTCATTATCAAGGTCTACGTTTATGCCTTGGTGCCCTTCGTTCATCCCCTGTTGGAAGCCTCTATGCTGAGGCAAATGTTCCTTCCTTAGCTGATCGTCGTGATGCTCATTGCCTTCGTTACAATGTCCTAGCTCATGATCTTTGTGTTCCATCTACGTATAGGCTGGTCCCAGATTTTAGTAAATGCCCATTATTTGTTCGACGCCCCTGCTTATTCCGACCGTTTTCTCTTCGTCTTCACTCACTCCTGTCCTCTCTCCAGTTACCTCCCTTGTATGTTCATTTAGCATCTGTCTTTTCCCTTCCCCATTGGGAGTTTCCGATAGTTCGTGTCTGTTCTCCCCTTCTGCCATGAGCCAAAGCTCTCCTACCTACGACTGCTTCTCGCTCTCTTTTTCTTGATCACTTACGGTCACATACTCATGGCGTTGCTGTTTATACAGATGGTTCTAAATCTTCTGATGGTGTTGGGTTCGCGGTGGTGTTTCCCGACGATGTAGTCCGATATTATTTGTTAGACTCGGCTAGTATTTTTACTGCCGAGTTGTATGCCATCCTCATAGCACTTCTCCGTATTACAAATATGTTTCATTTGACGTTTGTAATCATTTCAGATTCCCTCAGTGCTTTACAAGCCATTAAACAATTTGATTCCCCTCATCCATTAGTCCTTCGTATTCAACTATGGTCACGCCGTGTGACTAGCAAAAATATAGACTTCGTTTTCTGTTAGGTCCCTGGACACGTTGATGTGCAGGGCAATGAACAAGCGGATGCTGCTGCGCGGTCAGCGGTGCATCGTCTTTTAGAGATTATTTTCCAATCATCTCTGCCCGTCTTTGCAGCCGTTAGCAACAACGGTGGTCGGACATGCACCATAACAAATTACACTCTATTAAACCACTTTTAGGTTTGTGGCCATTTTCTTACCACAGTTGTCGTACTCGGAAGACTGCACTCTCCCATCTCCGCATTGGCCATACTCGTCTTACTCACGGATATCTCATGTAGAGGCTTCCTGCCCCTCTCTGTGAGCATTGTCAGGTTCCGGTGTCTGTTCGACATATTCTGTTGGACTGCCCCCTCTATCAACGAGCACGCAGAATTTACCTCCAACGACGTCTTCGCTCTGCGGCCCTTTCTTTACCTTCCCTTCTTGCTGATTGGCCCTCCTTTAATCCTGACTCTCTCATTGACTTTTTGACAGAAACTGACTTACTACACAAACTCTGACGATTATATCTCTAGCACCTACTTCAGTCCCTTCTACCTTGATCTCTTGCTATCCTCTATCCCTGCACTGTTCACCATCCTGCTACACTCCATACCCTACTAATCTTCCATCTCCCTCTTACAATCCATTCTCCCTGCATCCTGCAATAACCTGCAGCGCTGTATAACCCCTGTGGTTTGGCGCTTCTATTTGATTATAATAATACTCGCCTTATCCATGGGTATCTCATGGAATGACACCCTATTCCTCTTTATGAGGTTTGTCGAGTCCCTTTTTTGATTCTTCACTTTCTTGTAGATTACCCGGGTTACCAGCGAGCTCGCAGGATTTACCTACATCGATGCTGCCGCCCTGCCACTCTTACCTTATCTTCTCTTCTTGCAGACGGTCCTGCCTTTGACTTACCATGACTTTTTGACTTTGTCAGCAACAGCTTTACTATACGAACTTTGACACATAGCCCTTAGTGTCCCTTCCACCCCTTTTCTCACCTATTATCTGATTCCCTTTCCATCTAGCTGTTCATAGCTCCAACATTATTTTCTACCCCTCAGCGCTGTATGACCCTTGCCAGTTTAGCGCTTTCTTTGATTATAATAATTTAACCTAATTCAACTAAATATATTTTAGATAAGTTTACAATAATTTAATAATAAACACACTGAAATATATTTTTTTCGTTAGTCTCAGAATGATTTTTTGCAAAATTATTTCATACACAAAATTTCTCTTGCCTTATTCGGCAAGAAGAGTATGCTATTTAAGCCAAAATAATTCTGAAGAGGAAACAAGAGTGGCTTCACCATCAAGGTTGCCAGGTTAGATGGAAGCCTCTAAAGTGGGAAGAAATGAAAGTAATTTTTCACTAAGGTGTTTGAGGAGGTAGATCATGATAATGAATATGATAGTGTATATGGACTTCAGTAAGGCTTTCGATAAAGTTCCACATCAGAGGCTACTGAGGAAACTTAAGGCACACGGAATAGCAGGAGAAATTTTTTCCTGGGTAAAGGCATGGTTGACAAATAGGCGGCAGAGAGTTTCCATAAATGGAGAGAAATCAGAATGGGAGCACGTCTCAAGCGGTGTTCCACAGGGGTCAGTTTTGGGCCCCCAATTGTTTACAATTTACATAAACGACATAGATGAGGGAATAAATAGCAACATAAGTAAATTTGCTGATGACACCAAAATAGGCCGTCCAATTCATTCAAATGAGGACATTAGAGCTCTCCAGGATGATTTAAATAGACTGATGCAGTGGTCGGAGAAGTGGCAGATGCAGTTTAATGTAGACAAATGCAAAGTTCTAAATGTTGGGCAGGACAATAACCATGCCACATATAAACATAATAATGTAGATCTTATTACTTGTGATTGCGAGAAGGATTCAGGAGTTCTGGTTAGTAGTAATCTGAAGCCAAGACAACAGTGCATAAGTGTTCGCAATAAAGCTAACAGAATCCTTGACTTCATATCAAGAAGTATAAATAATAGAAGTCCTCAGGTTGTTCTTCAACTCTATATATCTTTGGTTAGGCCTGATTTAGATTATGCTGCACAGTTCTGGTCACCGTATTACAGAATGGATATAAATTCACTAGAAAACGTACAGAGGAGGATGACTATGTTGATCCCATGTATCAGAAATCTTCCCTATGAGGATAGATTGAGGGCCCTGAATCTGCACTCTCTAGAAAGGCGTAGAATTAGGGGGATATGATTGAGGTGTATAAATGGAAAATAGGAATAAATAAAGGGGATGTAAATAGCGTGCTGAAAATATCCAGCCAAGACAAGACTCGCAGCAATGGTTTCAAGTTGGAAAATTTCAGATTCAGGAAGGATATAGGAAAGCACTGGTTTGGTAATAGAGTTGTGGATGAGTGGAACAAACTCCCGAGTACGGTCATAGATGCTAAGACGTTGTGTAGTTTTAAAAATAGGTTAGATAAATACATGAGTGGGTGTGGGTGGGTGAGAGTTTGGACCTGACTAGCTTGTACTACCAGGTCAGTTGCCGTACTAATTCCTTAAGTGGTAGTGACCTGACTACCTTGAGACGGTAGCTCCAGGTGGTCGGCTAGATAATTATATGAGTGGGTGCGGTTGGGTGTGAGTTGGTCTTGACTAGCTTGTGCTACTAGGTCAGATGCAGTGCTCCTTCCTTAAGTGAATGTAACCTGACCTGGCTGGGTCGGGGCATTGGCTTAAGCCTGTTGGAGACTTGGACCTGCCTCGCATGGGCCAGTAGGCCTGCTGCAGTGTTCCTTCTTTCTTATGTTCTTATGAAAAGATGTTAAAATGTTGCAGTAGGGGAAAGATGGGAGAATGTTGCATTAGGGGAAAGATGGGAGAATGTTGCAGGAGGTGAAAGATGGGAGAATGTTGCAGTAGGGGAAAGATGGGAGAATGTTGCAGTAGGGGACATATGGGAGAATGTTGCAGTAGGGGAAAGATGGGAGAATGTTGCAGTAGGGGAAAGATGGGAGAATGTTGCAGTAGGAGAAAGATGGGAGAATGTAGCAGTAGGGGAAAGATGGGAAAATGTTGCAGTAGGGGAAAGATGGGAGAATGTTGCAATAGGGGAAAGATGGGAGAATGTTGCAGTAAGGGAAAGCTGGGAGAATGTTGCAGTAGGGAAAAGATGGGGGCAAAAATAATTTTCAAATATGGAAGAGTGGGATAAAAACAGTGTCAAGATTGTGTCGCTGATACTAGTGATTGTGTCGCTGATACTAGTGATTGTGTCGCTGATACTAGTGATTGTGTCGCTGATACTAGTGATTGTGTCGCTGATACTAGTGATTGTGTCGCTGATACTAGTGATTGTGTCGCTGATACTAGTGATTGTGTCGCTGATACTAGTGATTGTGTCGCTGATACTAGTGATTGTGTCGCTGATACTAGTGATTGTGTCGCTGATACTAGTGATTGTGTCGCTGATACTAGTGATTGTGTCGCTGATACTAGTGATTGTGTCGCTGATACTAGTGATTGTGTCGCTAATACTAGTGATTGTGTCGCTGATACTAGTGATTGTGTCGCTGATACTAGTGATTGTGTCGCTGATACTAGTGATTGTGTCGCTGATACTAGTGATTGTGTCGCTGATACTAGTGATTGTGTCGCTGATACTAGTGATTGTGTCGCTGATACTAGTGATTGTGTCGTTGATACTAGTGATTGTGTCGCTGATACTAGTGATTGTGTCGCTGATACTAGTGATTGTGTCGCTGATACTATTGTGTCGCTGATACTATTGTGTCGCTGATACTATTGATTGTGTAGTTGATACTATTGATTGTGTCGCTGATACTATTGATTGTGTCGCTGATACTATTGATTGTGTCGCTGATATTATTGATTGTGTCGCTGATACTAGTGATTGTGTCGCTGATACACTGAGTGTGTCGTTTACAAGAAGCCGCACTTGTCTTAATTCCACCTCATGGAATGTCAGCTCGCACAATTAGATTTTTTTATGGCAAAGAAGACTTGAGTAACATATAAATAAAAAATAGCGATATATATTAATTACAAAACGGTGGACGGAACCCCGTGGCCTGGTCGATAAAGTTCGATTCCCATTGGGCGTGTTTCTTTACACCGGTTGTGTATGTTCACCCATCAGTGAAATGGGTACCTGGGAGTTAGTCGACTGGTGTGGGTCGCACCCTGGGACAAGGACCTAATTTGCCCGAAATGTTCTGCATAACAAGGGGCTTTCTATATAGTAGTATGTCACTGATGTCAGCTAGGCCTGTATACCATGTACATGCACTTGTAGTAAATAAAATTATTATTAAAAACTTGTTGGATAAGATTTACCTGAAACATTTATTGCTATTGTACTTATGTTTAGTTTCATTTAACGATGTTGCTTAAATTATAATGAAAATTTACACACGATAGTACTGTTATCCGAATCAAATCGTTTTTGTCAGTACATTATTCATTCCGCAAAACAGTCCAATAGTATTAAGGAACAAGTCTAAATTGCAAAAACCGCTTCAAGGGAAGTTACTTGGCGTGGTGAAGAGGCCTTTGGTCTGAGGAATTAAACCCTTCGGTCTTCTTCCTCTGACCGAACCTAATAAGTCTCCCAATCCCCCCCTTTCCTACCCAGTCTTTCCCATTCCTCCTTTCCCCATACCTCTCCTCTCCCCTCAGACCCCCTTTCTGCTGCGCATTTTCCAACCCTACCTCGTTATTGCACCATTCTACGGACCTTCTAACACCCGGTACCTTCTGAGGGTAACATACCACCCCTGGTACAGGGGTTCCCCTTAACTCCTCCGATACATCCGACCTCCACACGTCTTTGACCATGCGATCGCACATCTCAGGACGGACCAACCTCCCGTCCCCCTCCCCCCCGTAAACGACCACGACCATTAACAGATTATCTCTCCCTCTTCCCAGAGAAGACCAAGCCACTAACTCTCCTCAATGAAATATGTTTTTCACTCTGCAACCGACATCTCCCACTGATTATCTTTCTAATCATAGTATCAGCAATGTACTCCTGCGCCATGTTGGTCAAAATATTTCATTTTATGATCTAAAGAGTGATACACACATCGTCACGGTGCAAAATGTGATCCAGACTCACAAACTTTCTCTTCCTACCTCCAAAGACAATATTCCTGCCACGATTCCAAAACATTTCTCTCAATTCTTGTAGTGGTACCGTAGTTCTGCCTCATACCAATATTCAACGTGATTTCTGGACATGTGTTGCTGACATTCTGGAGAAACTTGAGCTGCAAGACCTCTCAACTCTCATAGTGAACACTTATGTACTACCTGCCCGCGGGCGGAGACGCTTTCCCTGCAATGTAAGTTGTTTAACTTTTGACTCCTGAGAACTTCTGTCCTAAGTTTATATTGCGGGACACAGTTCACAAGTCCGAGAGTTGATCCCTACACCACAACAGTGTCGCTGCGGTCACCCAGCGAAATATTGCAGGTCCATTGTAGAATGCCCAGACTGTGGTGCTGTCGACCTTACCAATGCATCCTGCAGCCGTCCTCCCTCTTGCAGTAATTGTAATGAGGCTCACCCGGCTTATTCACGCCGTTGTCAAGTCCATAAGACCTACAACTACACTTTCCCCATGCCTCTACTTCTCCAAAGTCTAAAACACCCCCAAAGTTCAATTCTCCTTTAACTCCTCCTACACTTATCCTTCCCAAACATTTTTCCTTTCCAGTCTCTGTTACGGGTGTGGAGGTTCATCCTCCCTCTCGTAAAGTTCCCTTCACTCCTGTCCCCTCCGGAGTTTCTTCCTCTCCTGTGCCCTCCCAAGTTTACTCTAACCTCTCATCCTTCCACTTTTTGGTAACTTCTATTGTCTCCCCTATCTTTACTCACCCTCCCCCTTCTATCTCTGATGTCTAACTTCCTGCAACTTCCTTGTCCTCTGAATTGCTTGAAGTTATCTCCGAACATATTGAGGAGACAAAACAAATGATGGACACCAATCCACCTCCCATCACTCCTCTTTTTCACTTTTCTAAACAATCTACTCAGTTATTTTCTTCGCAGTGTTCCAATTCTTTGCTGCTTACTCGTTTTCCGATGCCTCCACGTGCAGACTTTGCTAACCCTCCTAGTCTGTAGACATCTACCGCTTCATGTTACTGGTATACTTCTCTTCGCAAATCATGACTAATTTAAAGGAGAATATTCGAGGCCTCAGGGGTAATCGGGGTGAACTTAAAGTTTTGCTCTGCCAGTTTTCCCTTGTTTGTATTTGTTTTCAAGAACCTAAATTGTGCTCTGCTGTTCATCGGATTCATTTTCCTATGGAACTTTTAATAGAAGTGCACTTAATGTATTCACTGGTATACCACACCATCAGATCTTTGTTCATACACTGTAGCCCACATCTAGTTGAACAAGTTATATACAGTCTGATCTTTGTATTTTTCTCATTCTCGAGCATTATCTATTCCAGATGTTGCATCTGTTTTTTTCCTTACCACCACCTCTTCTCTTATTAGGGAATTTTAATGCTCGTCATTTCCTCTTGGCAGGTTTCACTGTGACTTTCGTGGCAATTGGTTAGAGGCTCGTCTTGCTTTTCTTCCTTTCCATGTTTTAAATATAGGTACTCCCACCCATTTTGACCCTCACACACAGTCTCTTGCACTGATTTCTCAATTTGCTCCTCAACTGCACTAGACTTTACCTGGTCTGTGCTCTCAGATTTACATGACAACGATCATTTTCCTATCCTCCTTACTTCCCGTTGATATTCTCGTCCCTCCTCGAATCCCACGTTGGCAATTTGAACGGGCGAATAGGGACCTTTACTTTTTCATACTGCTTTTAGTGAGGAACTTTCTTCGTCCTCCACTCATGAGCTATTATAACTATTTTTGACCTCAATATTAGCCTCGGCTTCACATTTATCCTTCAGACCTCGAATAGGCATTCTCAGAAAAGTGTGCCTCGGTGGTCTCCTGCTTGTGCTTGTGCAGTTTGCTTGAAACGTGCTGCTTGGGGTCGATATCGTTACAATAGGACCATAGAGCGTCTCCTTGATTTTAAGAAGGGCGAGGGCTGGTTTCCGTCGTGTCATCCGTGAAGTTAGAGGGATTATCTTTCTACCGTTACTTCAGCTTCCTTTATGAGTGCAGTTTAAAAAAATGCACGGGAATTGAGTGGCAAGAACTCTCAAGACCCGGCTCCCGTTTTTAGGGTTGCTAGTGCCTCTCGTTTCTTTCCTTCAAGTCTGCCAGAGAGTTACTGCCTTTAGACTTTTCTTCTAGCAGAGCGAGTCTTAAAATGTGCCTTTTACGCTTCTAGAACTGGAGTCAACAGTTTTCTGCTTGCCGATCCTCGGCAGCTGGGCCAGATGGCATTCATATTCGAATGCTTCAGAATTTACATCCGTCAGCCCTTGCAGTCCACTTGCGTCTTTTTAGTTTTATTCAGTCACAAGTGGCTTTTCCCTAGCTGTGGAAATCTGCCATTGTTCTGCTTTTTCGTAAACCAGAAACTTCGGGTCATGATGCCTCGCATTATCGTCCCATCGCTCTCACCAGTGCAGTTTGCAAGTTGATGGAACGTCTAGTTAATAGATGTTTGGTGGGGTGGTTAGAGAGACACAATAGTATCTCCACTAGTCAATATGACTTTTGTAAGGGCCCCTCCACTATTAACCCCTTACTCCGCCTCTTGACCTAAATTCATTCCTTAGGCCTCTTAGGCAATCTGCCACTTATCCTTAAAAACTTCTTATCTGAGAGACATTTCCGTGTTCAGGTTAATAATTCACTCTCCCTGGACTTTGTCCAAACTGAACGTTTCCCTCTGCTATATGTACTTAGCACAACTCTTTTTCTACTAACTATTAATGATTTGGCCTCAGTTCTTCCATCTGATATTTGGTCATCACTTTATAGCAGCAGCCTCACTCCAGGATGCTGTCAGCCGTGTTTTCCGTTGGGCCGCTACTAATGAATTTAAATTTTCTGTTGGTGACTCGCATAAAATTACTTTAACAACACTTTCCTTTGTCGCTGAAAATTATACCTGTATGGCTCCCGTATTCCTGCAAGTAATACGGTCTGATTTCTCGGCCTCCTGTTTGATCACCGGCTGTCCTGGAAACCACACATTACCTCTCTGATAGAAGGCTAAACCTTCTTAAAACCCTCGCTCATCTTTCGTGGCGGCGGATCGTCGAACTCTCCTCCGACTACATTCAGCCCTAATTTTATCGAAACCAGACAATGGCGACCAGATATATTCTGCAGACTCGCCCGCAACTCTCTCTCAACTTGATCCCGTTCAGCATCAGGGATTACGTTCATGATTAGGTGCGTTCCGCTCCTCTCCTATCGAGGGCCTATATGCAGAGGCGAATGTTCCGTCCTTAAACGATCGCCGTGATGCCCATTGCCTGTTATTTGGTCCGCTCTCATGACCTTTACGATCCTTCTACATACAGGATATTAAAGGACGTTACTAGAGGTTCATTAATTGTTCACTGCCCCTGTTTACTTCGTCCCTTTTCTGTTCGTCTTCACTCGCTCTTGACTTCTCTTCAGTTGCCCCCTTTATATGTTCATCTAGCATCTAACTTTTCTTTTTCCCTTTGGGAAGTTCCGACAGTTCATGTCTGTTCTTCCGCACTGCCGTGCGTGAAAGCTGATATACTTAGAGTTGCTTTTCGCTCCCTTTTTCTCAACCACTTCCAGTCTCATTCTCCTGTGATTGCAGTGTACACTGATGGTTCTAAATCCTCTGACGGTGTCGGGTTTTCAGCAATGCTCCCGGACAGCGTTGTGAAAAGGGCATTTATTAGACTCGGCTAGCATTTTTACAGCTGAACTGTGTGCAATTCTCATTGCAGTTATTTGTATTGCATCTGTGCTTACCTCAACGTTTGTAGTAGTCTCAGATTCGTTTATTGCTTTGCATGCTATTCAGTTTTTTTATTAACCTCATCCCTTAGCTCTTCGTATTCAACGTTGGTTGCGCCGCATTTCTAGCAAAAACAAAGAAATCCTTTTATCCTGGGTCCCTGGACATGTTGATGTTCATGACAACGAGCAGGCAGCCTCTGCTGCGCGGTCAGCAGTACATGACCTCCCATTCTCAGATTATTTTGCTGTAACCTTTAACTGCCTTCTCAGCCGTTGGCAACACGGTTAGTCCTGTATAACTTATAACAAATTTTATTCTATCAAGCCTAGATTAGGTTTCTTAACATCGATGCCGATGCTGGAAGACAACACTTTCCAGTCTTTGCATCGGACACACCCGTCTTACTCATGGGTATCTTATACAGAGGCGCCCTGTTCAATTCTGTGAGAATTGTTAAGTTCCAATTTCAGTTTCCAACATTCTGTTGGACTGTCCTGCCTTTCAACAAGTACGCAGAATTTTTCCTTCGATATCGTCACTGCTCTAACACCTTTACTTTATCTTCCTCTCTGAAGCCATTCGCTCGGATTCCTCTTTGACTTTTGACAGTAACAGATTTGTTACACAAACTTCGATAACACTTGCTTCAGGTCTCTCAGCCTTTATATCTCTACCTCTGTACCTCTCCACCTGCTCTCTGCTCCAGCACACCAGGCCCTGCAGCGCTGTATGGGGTCATACAGCGCTGCAGGGCCTGGGGTGTTGCTGGAGCAGAGAGTAGCAAGGGTGGAGAGGATAACAGAGGTAGAGATATAAAGGGCTGTGAGGAGACCTGAAGCAAGTGTTATCGAAGTTTGTGTAACAAATCTGTTACTGTCAAAAAAGTCAAAGAGGGAATCCGAGGCGAAGGTGGGGCTGTCAGCGAGGAGGGAAGATAAAGTAAAGGTGTTAGAGCAGTGACGATATCGAAGGGAAAATTCTGCGTACTTGTTGAAAGGCAGGACAGTCCAACAGAATGTTGGAAACTGAAATGGAAACTGAGTGGGTTTAGCGCTTGGTTTTGTTTATAATAAAAATAAATCATAAAAGTCTAAATAATCACGAAAGCAAAAAAATGGGGGAAAAAATGGGGTTTAGTGGATCAAGAGTTTGTTGTGTAAAGTGATGACTCTAGCAACCGCCTCCACCATGTCTCTGGTAGTGGAATGACGCACTTTCCTCTAAGAAATGTTCACATTGTTTGACTGTAAAATGAAACTTTAGTATGTTGTGTATTTTTTTTGTTATTCAGCTATACTGAATGAGTTACCTGGAAGGTGTTGCGGGGGTGAACGTCCCTGTGGCCCGGACCATCACCAGACCGCAGATGAACTAAGGTATCTTTAGAAACTTGATGGAATCACTCCAGTGATAAATTTAATTCTTATTACCTAAACTGTATTAAGGATACAAAAATCAGCAGTGCTGGTTATTATATAAAACATCAGGTGCAGGTAGGCAACATTCTCCTTTCCAATGTCTGTCTTTAATCTACACCACCTTACTCTTCTTGCTTCTTATCTTATGTTACCATACTTATGATTACTGACTAATTTTGTATCTAGCCACATAATTTTCTAATTCATCTCATTATATTTCTGAGTGTTATTTCTGATTTCACACCTCTTACCCGGTACCTTTCATTGACTTGTGTTTACTCTTTGACTGTTCTAGCTTTATCTTTGTCTTGACTCTTATGAGCCATTTTTTAAGTCGAATTTATATACCTGTTATCTTGTTGTATCTTTCATCTCGTGCTATATTCCTGCATGGTTTGATTATCTTATGTTTGATATCTTACATATCATTACCTGCATACTATCTTTACATCGTGTTACCTGATTTTTTCATTCATTTTCTTTTTTTAATTCAACTGGACTCTTACCTTGTCTTAATTCTTTTCCTCTTTGCATCTGTTATTTCTCTCTGTTATTAACAGGTTCAGTCTCCATAAACAATAACTTTCTCTACATCTCTCTCTGGGTTCCATCCTGAAAAAAGAACCCACACTTGCTTTGCCGAGAACCTCACCAGCCAGTGACCTGGCTCAGTCAACCTTTATTGACCTCTGAGCTGCTTGTGACAGCCAACAGAGAACTTCACTTGCAACAATTGGCCAATTTTGGAATGAAAGGAAAACCACTAATTGGGATCAAAGGATACTTAAGCAACAGAAAAGTCTCCGTTATTTACAGAGGTGCCAAGAGTATCGCCATTGCATCATTTAAGTAGACACACTTCAGGGTGGAGTACTCATCCACACTCTCTTTAAAACTATAATAAAGAGGTTTTTGTCACAAATCCCTACTCAAGCTCATGATGCTGTCATTTATCGTTATTAAAAATATTGTGCCAACACATCAAATAGAATACACGGACTTCTGGCCACCTTGACGGCAAGTAACATTAGATGTGATCTTCACACAGCAACAGAAAAATCCAAAATCATATGTCCCAATGTCTACACCAACAATCTCTCCATATCAATATCACTGACACTCAGTTCTATCAACAAATATCTAGATGTTACAGTCAATAATAGTAGTAGGGAAAGTCCCTGTAGAACGCAAAATGTCGGCGATCACCCCCCCCCCTGAGACCCTCATCCCTGAGCAGTCTCCTTCCGCCCGCGCCACCGCCCCGCCGCGCGCGCCCCGCCTCCGCCCCTCCCCCGCCCCCCCCCCGCGCCCCCCCGCGCCCGCCCACGCCCCCCGCGCCCCCCCCGCGCCCGCCCACGCCCCCCCGCGCCCGCCCACGCCCACGCCCCCCACGCCCACGCCCCCCCCTTTTTTTAGAATTCGATTTTTTTTCGAATTTTCATTTTTTTTCGAATTTTCATTTTTTAGATTTTTAATTTTTTCGATTTTTTCTAGATATAGTAATACAATTTTTTTTCATTTTTCAATACAAAGAACGAAAGTTTTGAAGATACCTATGAGATATTCCTTAAAATTTCTCGATATTCTGTAATACTTCTGTCACCCTCCATCTCCTTGGATCAAGTTTTGAGATCCCCCCTATAGGGAGTAAGCAATTTTCTCGATTTCAATATTACTTCTATCATCCCTCCACTTCCTTGGATCAAGATCACCCACCCCATCTCCCACCTTCATCCCTCCATCTCCTTGGATCAAGTTTTGAAGATACCTATGAGATATTCCTTAAAATTTCTCGTTTTTCAATATTACTTCTAGCATCCCTCCATCTCCTTGGATCAAGATTGAGGTCTCCCCTATGAGGTCTCTCTTTAAGTAAATTGAACTAAGACTTGAGTTTTACCTACTTTGGAATTTCATCAAATTCACTTCCATCTCCGCAATATTCCTGCTCCAATTCCTCGGATCAAGATTTGAGTTCTCCTCTATGGGGTATGGTAAAAATTTCTCGATTTCAATATTCTATCATCCCTCCACTTCCTTGGATCAAGATCACCCATCTCCCGCCCACACCCTCTTGGTGGTCAGTGACGTCAAAATATTTCCTCGGACAAGCTTAAACATGAGGAGAGTACAAAAAGTTCAATCAAGCGAGCCCAGGTGGGCTGTGACGTCACAGATGTGAGGTCGCCTGATGTTTACCCGTGACGTCACAATATTTCCTCGGACAAGCTTAAACATGAGGAGAGTACAACAGGCTGATTCAAGTCGGGACACTCTGTGCCCCTTTTGTTAAATGTAGGTTAACACTAATACACATTTTTTCCTCATTTATTTATTTATTAATAATATATGCACAATTTTCCCAGTCTTACATTATCATAGGAAAAACATAACACGAATTAAGATTTCAGGTAACAAATAAAAAAGGTACATTTCAATCTCTGAGAAGATCACAGACCCACCCCAGCGCCTGAGGTCACGACCTCACCTGCTCTCTACCTCACACACACACATACACACACACACACCCCATCTCCCACCCATCACAGGCCCACCCCAGCGCCTGAGGCCATGACCTCACCTGATCTCTCTCTCCACCTCATACACACACACACACACACACACACACACGCACCACCCATTACCCCATCACTCATCTCAATTTTCTCCAGTTTTACTATTTCATCCAAAAAGCCACATCCGCCTCCACAGAACATACACACATTTTATACTCAATATAACCAAGAAATGCATTAGAACACCTCCAAAACACTCTTATACATCATTTGAATACCCCCAAAACATCATTGAATACTGTGAAAACGACATTGAATACTGTCAAATAACATTTAAAACACCTCTAACTCATACACCAAA
>WNWK01025865.1:0-28059 GCA_009830355.1 Cherax destructor
TCTTTTTTTATGACCTTTTTTTTTTAATCTACTAGGACCAGGTTGAGAGTCACGGGCCCCCCTCTCAAAAAAATCTGCCCGGGGAGCCTGTGTTCGATTTTTTAACCCTTTGGTTCGGAGGACCCATTCTAAAAGTGTCATTCTAGTCAAAATTTTAAAAAAAATAAATTTTTTTTTCTTAAAAATGATAGAGAATCTTTTCCCAATGGAATGACACCAAAAGTACGAAATTTGATGAAAAATTTAGGGGAATTCCCTTTGCGGTTAGCAATTGGGGTATATGCACGCATTTTGCCGAATTTTGAGCCCTTTTTTGGGCCAAATTTCCCATTGTTACAGTCGACAAACTCATAGCTATTTTTTGAACTCCTTTTGTTCTATCGATTGAGTACAAGAAACCACCAATTTAGCAATTTCAACTACCCAATAAAGTGGTCAAAAATTTGGGCAATTTGGCTAATTTCATGCAAAATAATAAAGATGTCAACTTCAAAATAGGGTCCAGAAAAAACAATGCAGTCATTCCTGGCACTAAAATAAGATTTTCTCTGTTCATTAGTCACACTTTAGGCCTCTCTTATATTACTCTTGCTTTCTATTTTGATTTTTATTCCTAAAAAATAGAAGATTTACTGTTATGCAGAATCTGCATTATTGTAAAATTAGTATAAATAATATAAATGCACTTTTTAAGAATATTAGACTCACCAGTTACGTTTTTGGATGCATGGCGGATTTGTGTATTTCGAACATTGGCAAAATCGAACATTTCCACTATTTTGAGTCAATTTCAAGGTCTTTTTCATCATGAAACTATTCAAAATCATCTCTATTTCTGTATATGTTTTCCATTCTATCAAATGAGACCACGAAAAGAGAAAAAAACCATAAATACTATACAAAAATACCCCTAAAAGTCCTCTTTAACCCAAAAAACATGGTCGGATTTTTTTTTTCCATTATGCACTGCATGCGGATTTTTATACAGCGCACACTGACCACACAGACCCATTCTCCTATTGGGCCTACCAGTTTCTCCCATTTGAAAACCGCTAAAATTTTTTGAGTAAAAAAGTTCCTCGGTTTTCCCAAAATTTTTTCCAGAATGCTCCAAGTGCCTTTTCCCAAGAATTTACTTCAAGAAATAATGTCATGTAGGTTAGTCTATTTCAAACCCCCAAAAAAACCCTTCCAACAGCACTTACGAAAATACACTTACATAAATGTTTGAGTTTGGAGATGCACAAAAACCGAGGGACCACTGTATCCAAACACTGGCTCGTAAGACGTATCATATATACACCAAACACCCAAAAGGGGTTAAAAACATCCCTGAAATGGGAACCCCAATGTCATTGTACAGGTTGCCAGCGGGCCCCAAACAGCTTTGTTAGGTGATATTCATCCATGCTTGTACCCTGCTCCACATTCCACAAATCTCCTTAATCATTGAAGAAGGCTACCCCCCAGCTCTGTTCCTCCTCCTCATCTGAACCATTTTCCTGAACTGGGGTCTTTTCTTGTTGTTGCGTTGAAGCTCTTGCAGATCTTCAGTGGTTATCTCTTCATTGTCCTCCACCAACTTTCCAATCCTCGGTACTAACATCCAACCCCATGGACTTGCCCAGTGCCAAATGTCTTCCAAAAAGGGCCCCTCAGGGTTCTGAGGCTTATCCCAAAACCTTCAAAACCCCTTTTTGGCCCTTTTGGCCACAATTTTCTCCAGGCAGAGTTCAAAGTCCGGGGTGTCACTCCTCCCAAGCCTTACCTATAAGGTTTACACAATGCAGGATATTGAAACGATTTTTCCCAAAAACTCTTTGGGGTCATATTAATGTCTGTGGTCATTAAAACACTTTTCAAACATTATTTTGGGGAGATTTTTTTAAAGTTTGAATTGACCTGCTGGTCTATGGGCGGGAGGAGGGAGTGGTTTTAGGGGCAAGAACTTTTTTTTGATGAACAAAAGTCCTGCACAATTTGCTCTCCAAGTCTGGAGGATGACAAGGAGCATTGTCCATTATCGGGAGGCTTTTAAGTGGCAAATTTTTTTCCTGAGATATTTCTTCACACTGGGGCCAAACACTTCATGGAACCAATCCAAGAAAATTTCCTCGTGACCCATGCCTTACTGTTAGATTTCCACATCACAAAAAATTAGCCCTGGCGACACTGCATCTCTTAAACCCCATTTTCAGAGTGATACAAAAAAGGCTTCACTTTTCCCGCTGATTAGCACAAACATCGATTATCCTGTTTTTCATGGCTTGTGCTGGCGTGCCTTTTCCTCCTGTGTAATGAAGGTCCTGTTTGGCATTTTCTTCCAAAAAAGGGCCGTTTGCACAATTGAACACTTGTTGGGTTTTAATTGTTTAGCCTCTATGTACCCCCTTTAATTCCTGAACATATTTTTTTAGCTGCACTTTTGTCACAACTGGCGCCCACCATGCCTTATCACACTATGTATGCCACTACGCTTTTTAAAACTGTCAAACCGCCTTTGCTGACTTTAAATTGTTTACTTTAGCACTCGTTGCAGGCATTTTCTTGCTTTTTTAGAAATTTTGCCTGCGTAAAATGTCTCCTTCTAATTGTTTCTCTTTATCCCCACCAACAACAAATTTTCCACATCTTCCAGCACTTGCTATCTCTGTTTTGGATCAATTTGCACCTTTTTAACAACGCTTCCTTATTTTTTTTCCTTGCCACAATGGTAGCGATGGTTGAATAGGCTTTTCCATACAGTCTGGCCAGCTCAGCGAACGCACTCCCCTTTCATATTTTGCTATTATCTCCTTCTTCAGTTCTACCATATTTCTCAGTATCTTTACCACAGGGCTGGCACTAGGAGCTTTCTTTGGGCCCATGGTGGCTTATTTGGGGTTTCAAGCACTAAAAACCCAAAGGAATAATGACAAAAAGTATGGATGAAAGTAGGGGGCGGGGGGGATCACTCGCTGGTAAACAATGGCACACGGACTCTGGATGGCGCGGGCCCTTCCAAAGGGCCCTGTACCCTCCAAGCGAAAGCTTTTCCAGCGGATCATCGTATACTGAGCCAATATTTTTTCGGGGAAAAGTATCGCTAAACCCAATTTTGCGAATCCGACGCCATCGTAATCCGGGGTCCACTGTAGTTGTAAAGTTTGAATCGTACAGTCATCCTCGGTTTTCGATTTTTAACCGCCCCGATTGATCGGCTAAAAAAAAATCCAAAACAAAACTATTTTCCCCATAAGAAATAATGGAAATTCAATTAACGTCCAGAAACCCCGGTTTGGGAATTTTTTTTTTTTTGGGGGGCCTTAAAGATAGATTTACATACACAAATGAATGAACTCATTGGCACTTCCCTTTTGAAGACTGATGTTGCTGGATGGAAGAGAGGGAGGAGGGGGGGGGAAGAGACCCTATTTTTGGGAAGGAATCCCCTTCCCTAAGGGAATTTTTGGTACCAAGTCCTTATCCGGGTCACTTCCCCCGCATGCCTGCTACCTCCCGCATACCTGCTCCCCCCTTCATACCTGCACCCCTGATACCTGTTACACTCCCCCATATCTACACTCCCTGCATACATGTCCCCCCCAACCTGCTCACTCCTGCATAGTCACTCCCCCCATACATGCTACACTCCCAACATGCTACACTCCCCGTATACCTGTTACACTCCCCGCATACCCCCACTCCTGCATACCACCTCCCTATAATACACTCCCTGCATCGTCCCCTTTCCCCCATACCTGCTACACAGTGGTTTCCCATTCAGTCCAATACAAAGTGGGTGAAAGGGAGAGTAGGAGTTTTGGGGGTAATCAGCCCCTGGCCTGGAGTCATGTGTTAGTCCATCAATTTTTGTAGAAAGTACTGAAATTGTCTGTAGAGGTGGCTTATATACTGTAGTCGGGTGAGGTGAAGCAGCGGGGGGCCCGGGTCATAGTGGTTCCATCCACTATTCAAAGTAGGTCATCGTCCAAAGGTTGGACAAGTGTTGAAGAATTTTTTTAAAGATCCCAAGATGTTGCTGTGTCAGACGGGGTGTAGATGAAGGTTCAGAAACCTTTTTATTACCTAAAAAACCCTACTCCCCTTTACACCCTACTTTTTATTGACTGATGGGGGCCACTGTGTGGCAAAACGTTTCCTCAATAAAGATCCCCCAAATGTTGCATATGTGTCTAATTTATAACTTGTCCGTTCTTTTTTCCCTTTCATTTTACCCTTTGTCTGACACAAGCAAAATCGGGGATCTTAATAAAAACAAATTCTTCAACACTTTCCAACCTTGGGACGAAGACCTATTTCGACTAGTGGATGGACTATGACCCGCCTCCTGCTGCTTCACCTCACCACTACAGATAAAAGCCACCCCCTACGGACATAAAAGCAGTACTTTTACAAGATTGATGGACTGAACACATCGACTCCAGGCCGAGGGGCTGAACCCCCAAAAATCCCCCCCCTCCTTACACCTTTTTACTTTGATTGACTGATGAAACCACTGTGTGGAGAAACGTTTCCTCAATAAAAAAATACCCAAATGTTGCATATGTGGCTAATTTATAACTTGTCGGTTTCGAACCATTCATCACAGTCTCAGAACTCCAGACCGGGCGCATAAGCCACTGTGAAGGATGAGTGTTAGTGTTGAGAGGGTTTACAACTGTATGTACCCGGGGATGAGTGTGAGGGGGTTGAGAGGGTCATCACAACTGTATGTAGTGAAGGATGAGTGTGAGTGTTGAGAGGGTCATCACAACTGTATTGTGAAGGATGAGTGGGAGTGTTGAGTGGGTCATCACAAAGTATGTACTGAAGGATGAGTGTGGGGTGTTGAGAGGGTCATCACAACTGTATGTACTGGGAAAGGGGAGTGTGAGTGTTGGGGAGGGTCATCACAACTGTATGTAGTAAAGGGTGAGGGGAGTGTTGAGAGGGTCAATTCCAACTGTATGTAGTGGGAGGAGTGTGAGTGTTGAGAGGGTTTACAACTGATGTAGTGAAGGATGAGGGGAGTGTTGAGAGGGTCATCCAACTGTATGTAGTGAAGGATGAGGTGAGTGTTGAGGGGGGTCATCACAACTGTATGTAGTGAAGGATGAGTGTGAGTGTTGAGAGGGTCATCACAACTGTATGTAGTGGGATGAGTGTGAGTGTTGAGAGGGTCATCCCAACTGTATGTGGACCCTCGGGTTTAAAGAAAACCCGTTTTCCAAAGTTTCGGAAAAGTAAATTTTTCGGGAAACGGAGCGAAAATTTTTCGGACCAAAGGTATTAGACGTGTCCGCCCGCTCCGGCCCCAAACGCAGGGGCGCCAGGGGAAGGGACCCTTGAGAGAAATTACCTAGGCGCTCTTTCAAAGATTCACAATATATTTGGTGTCTTTTTTTTGGGGGTTTAGTGATTGCATTGAAATAAGTTACCATGGGGCCAAAAAGTTTCCCAGGGGGGCACCCCAGGGGGCAGGCATGCAGGGAGTGTAGCATTCCCTGCAGGGGAGTGTAGCATTCATTTCAGGTGTGTAGCATTCATCCCGGGGGTGTAGCATTCATGCAGGGGGTGTAGGATTCACAGGAGTGTAGCGGGCAGGGAGTGTAGCACCCTGCAGGAGTGAGCATTCCCTGCAGGGGGGTAGCACCCCAGGGGGAGGAGGCCCTGCAGGGAGGTAGACATGCAGGGAGTGTTTAGCAAAGGGAAAAGCAGGGGTGTAGCAGGCATGCAGGGTGAGCAGGCATGAGGGGGTGTAGCAGGCATGGGGATGTAAACAGGCAAGAGGGGTGAGCAGGCACAGGGGGTGAGCAGGCATGCAGGGGGTGAGCAGGGACAAAAGGGGGTGTAGCAGGCACAGGGGTGTAGCAGGCATGCAGGGAGGTAGCAGGCATTAGGGGGTGTAGCAGGGGTTTCAGGGAGGTAGCAGGCATGCATTAAAAAAAAAGAAGGGGAAATAACCCCAGAGGGACTTTTTACCTGAACCTTTTGGGGGGGATTTCCTTCCAACCATTAACACCCTGCCCCCCGTCAGCAACTTCCCCCCCCTTCCCCGATGCTTAACCTTCAATAAAAGGGAAGTAAATGTTATTGTTTTTTTTTTTTTTTTTAGTGATTATTTTTTGTGGGAAGAATTAATTGTATTTAATTATTTCTTATGGGAAAAAAGGTTTCAGATAACGAAAGATTCAGATTAAGTAATAGCTCCTGGAACGGATTAATTTCGTTAACCGAGGGTCCACTGTATGCAGAATGATTATCATCTCTGGGAGGATCAAACTCTGTTGCAATGTTTAACCAATTTGTGGTTGAGGAAGATCTAAATTGGTATTTACAAATGATACTTGAGGATTACTCATTACTTGTCATGTACGTAGGGAGTAATGACATTCAGGTTGATCATCTGACTGATCATTAGAGTTAGAGGGTACAGCATCAGGAGGATTGTCAGAGTCTGTCTCATTTGTCTGGTTGTCAGGACCTCGTCCTCATCGCATACTAACTTCATATGATCTAAATGCAATTCTTTATACTGACCCGTACTGAGTTCTCTAACCTTATACTTATTTCCATTAATATGTTCAACTACTCGATAAGGACCAACAAACTTTTGGTGAGTTTAGGCATTGCAGACGTTTTGTTAAAGTTAGTCAGCATAACTCTCAAACCTACTTTAACTTTGGTCAGTTTTTTTCGAGTATTAGTTACCCTAGTAAATTCTGCTGTTGATTGATAAAGTGTTTCACGGGTTCTTCTGAAAACACTTTGAGCTTGGCTGGTACGAGTTGCTATGAAATCATCAGGATTGTAATTTGGGTTTCGGATTAGAATACAACAACTCATAAGGCAAACGCTTATCGACACTGTACAACGCATAATGTGGGGTGTCACCTATTGAACCATTGTAAGCAGAATTTATTGCACACTGAACATCAGGTATAACTTCATCCGAGGTTGCACTATTGGGATTGATAGTGGCTCTCAAGACATCAAGTACTTTCTTATTAGTTCTTTCCACTAAACTATTACTGGCAGGATGGTGAGGAACAATGGTCAATTTAGAGATCTTGTAAAAAGTACACAAATTTTCAAAATCTCATTCAAATTCACCTCCATTATCTGTTATTGGGGACGGGTGCTTCTTATTGAAGGAAAGAACAGGCCGGGGGGAGTGGATTGCACCCCCCCGGTTAAATAGGTAATGCTATAACATGAAATACTAGCAAGGGAGAAACAGATCACATCAATAATCCCCAATACCACTCCTAATTTTCAAGGATTACTGTCAAATGGGATATTATCACCATCTGGAACACAACAAAAACAGACACTATGAGGGCACTAGCCACAAAAACGCGTTTGCAGTGGCTTGTGACATCAGCAAAAGATGGATTCCTGGGGAGGAACTACTACTTGAACTAGCGACATTGCCTCAAGGTAGTCTGAGGTTCCTCAGACACCTGAGGCAACTGGACAATATCTTGCATGCCTGAAGTTGTAGGTGGAACACAGACAAGAGTGACAGGATTACTGTCCTGACTGCTCGGCTCGTTAATAAGTAATGCAAAATCTATAAGGACTGACTCTGAACTTCACATGCCGCAGCACTGTGACAACTCGGATACAAGCTGTGAGAACAGACATATTGCTCAAGAGCAGATACTGTCTGTCAGTCAGTAAGAGACTATTAGGGATGTTTGCAGGGACAGCATGAGGTGAGAGGCTTGATTAACGCATTTACTACAATACAACTCAAGGTATGCGGGCATAATTGCAAATTTGCAAAATTAATTAAGGAAGAACAATGAATAATAAAAGATATAATACAAATTAAAATTGAAAAGAAAAAAAAATGTAACTAGTTTGCATAAGTAATTAAAATGTTTAAAACACACTGCATGGGAAAAGACAACTCACTGAAATGTTGTACAAGATAAAGAAACACATTGAAAATGCAAGGAAAGGGGGAAATTTTACTGTAATTTGAGTTAATTCCAAAAGTGAGCTGTCTTTACTCAATTCAATAAAGAAATTTATTTAAAAAAATTGTAAATCAATGCAAAAAGTATAAAATAGAATCACTAAATTGTATGAATTGAAAAATGCTGAGAAAAAATTTTCTAAAAATAAAAAGACACTAAAGAAAATAATATGCAATGATAACACAACTAAGTGAATTGTAATACTGAAAAGATTGCACTGAGCTATAATTTTATCACTTTTGGGGAAAAAAACAATGATTAAAATAAAAAAGAGCACAAAAAACTATACAAAAAAAATGAGAGAAATTAATCACTGTAGAACAAACAATTTACTCAAACAAAACAATGATAACACTTTACCAAATATCAACACTAAGAGTGAATTTGTTCAAAAAAATATTGATAAAATTAATAAAAAAAGATACAATGTACAAAATGAAGAAGTAAACAATTACAGGCTGAAGAACACACAAACATCGAGAGATTACTCAAATAGATAATAAATATATTTACAGGTGTGGCAAAATAAAATATTATATCTTGACACAGAAGATATGGCACTTTGTTTGGGGAAAATTAAAACAGGTGAGACACTGGATATATAAAATAATGGAGCACAATGAGTGGTACACACTTTTAAATTGGTAATTTAAAACACTGGGGAATGAAATGTTTAGCTAATGCATAGAAGTAGCATAAAAATACAAGGAAATGCAATGAAAATGAGGCAAAAAACATGAAAAAAAAATACACAACACTGAAAGATTGTTAAAACCAAAAGAAATAAAAGAGTAAAAAATAAATAAGCACTTCACTGAATGACTGAAAAAAAAATTAAAAAAAAAAAAAATACTGACACAAGACACAGAATAAATGTGGGCACAGGAAATGAATACTTACTTCAGGTGTAGAAATTTAAAACAAAGAACATAGATATAAAATAGACAAAAATAAATGAAGACAATACTAGAGAAATATTACAATTAAAATAAAAGAAACTGAGTCTGCAATTAAAACACAAGTTCTGAATGTCACTAAAAAATTCACTGAGTAAATTCTCACACCCAAATGTCTTTAACAAAATATCTATAATGTTGGAGTGAAGCCTGGGGGCCGCAGACGGTGAGTGAGGGGGGGTGGAAGGATGAAAGATGAGTGTCCACTGTACTCCAGAATCTCAATGAAATTGGGATAACCAAGACCCACACAGCTAGACTTTTGTGACGCACAGGTACAAGGAATAAGGACTCTTTGACCTGCTATGTAGGCGGTAAAATAAGGGGATAAAACCCCCGGGGGAAGACCCCAGGTGGTTAAGGTTTTTGGGTGGGTGGCGGGTGGTGGTGGGGGGGGTCACGAGCGCTGAGTAAAAGGCCCCCGCGCAGGTGGTTTGCACACACTACCCACTGTCTTGAATATTCTAAGCTGGGCAGTTTAAAAAACCCCCCAAAAAATCCCGAGAGGGAAAGACAATAGACCCCCAACTGGCATAGGGTTGTCAGGGTCAGCCTCAAACCTTTCAAAATCTTTTCGGGGACACAATCGGCAACAATTTTCCCCAAGCAGAGTTCATAGTCCTGGAAGTCACTCCCTCCCAAAGGGCCCCTTACCTATAAGGTTTATGCAATTGAGGATATTGAAGTGATCTTTCCAGAACTCTCTTAGGGTCAATTCAGTGTCTGAGGTAAATAAAAGCACCTTTGAAACATTGCTTTTGTGTAGAGTTTTTGAAGTTTGAAATGATCTGCTGGTTCATGGGCGGGGATGGGGGAGTGGTAAAGGGGCAAGAATTTCCTGTGATGAAACTAAACTCCTCCACCATTTGGTCATCCAAGTCTGGAGGATGAGCAAGAACATTTTCCATTATCAGGAGGCACTTGAGGGCAATTTTTTTTCCCAGGAGGTATTTCTTCACACTCGGGCCAAAACTTCATTGAACCAATAAAGGGAAAAATTTTCCCCTTTGACCCATGCCTTACTGTCAGCCTTCCACATCACACACAATTTACTCTTGGCGACATTTTTTTTCTTGAACACACTGGGATTTTCAGAGTGATACACGAGTAAAGCCTTCCTTTGAAACCCCCACAACTTCCACAGAAAAAGAGAGTTGGCCTGTCTTTCATAGGCTTGTGTCCTGGCAGTGCCTTTTCCTCCTGCATAATGTAGGTCCTCTTTGGCATTTTCTTCCAAAGGGCCTTTTTAAAACACAATTGAACACTTGTTGGAGAGGAATCCTTCACCCTCTTACCCCTTTGGGAATTCATTCACAAATTTTTCAGCCACACATTTGTCAGAACTTGCAGCCTCGCCATGCCTTACCACACTTTTATGCCACTATCTTATTAAATCTCTCAAACCAGCCTTTGCTGGCCTTAAATTCACTAACATCAGCACTTATTCCAGGCATTTTCTTTGAGATCGGCTTGAAACTGCCTTCCCTTTTTCCCAAAATTTCTTTTTCATAACACTATCTCCTGCTAACTGTTTTTGGTTGATCCACACCAACAACAAATTCTCAACATCTTCGATTATTTGCGATCTCTTTTTTGAGCATATCTCCCTTTTTTTCGCAACAACAGCTTCCTTGATTTCTTTTTTCTTTACCACGATGGAAGTGATGGTTGAATGGGGCTTCCTATACATCCTGGCAAGCTCGGCCACACGCACTTCACTTTTTTTTCAATGATTTCTTTCTTTAATTCTATCGTGTTTTTTCTCCTTCTTTCCCAAAAGGCTGGCACTAGGAGCTTTCTTTGGGTCTGGGGGGGCTTATTTAGGGAGTTTCAAGCACAAAAAAAATGGAATATTACGAATGTATCTTATGAACGCGTGGGGTGATGGTCACTCGCCAAGAAACAATGCCACACTGACTGAATGGGTGTGGGGGCCCTTTTAGTGTGCACAGGCTGGGGGGCTGCTCGGACGTGTTCCGTCGACCAACGGGGAAATTTAGAGGCAAATCACAAAATGCGAGGCTATATTTTGACAAAAAATTGCCGAAAGGGGAAATTCACGAAACACGGGACTCACGAAACTCCCGGGTCCACTGTACAACACTTGTGTAACACTTGTACAACACTTGTGTAACATTTGTACAACACTTGTCAACACTTGTGTAACACTTGTGCAACATTGTGCTTTTCAACACTTTGTGTAACATTTGTACAATTGTGCAACACTTGTGTAACACTTGTACAACACTTGTGCAACACTTGTACAACACTTGTGTAACACTTGTACAACACTTGTGTAACACTTGTACAACACTTGTGTAGCATTTGTACAACACTTGTGTGGGATTTGTACAACACTTGTGTAACACTTTGTAACACGGTACAACACTTGTGCAACACTTGTCAGCACTTGTTAACACTTTCAACACTTGTACAACACTTGTGTAACACTTGTACAACACTTGTGTAACACTTGTACAACACTTGTGTAACACTTGTACAACACTTGTGTAACACTTGTACAACCTTGTGTAACACTTGTACAACACTTGTGCAACACTTGTGTAAAAAGTTTTGCCAGACTTGTGTAACAGTTGTGTAACACTTGTGTAACAGTTTGTAACACTTGTGCAACATGTGTAACAGTTCTGCAACACTTGTGTAACAGTTGTGCAACATGTGTAACAGTTGTGCAACACTTGTGTAACAGTTGTGCAACACTTGTGTAACAGTTGTGCAACACGTGTAACAGTTGTGCAACACGTGTAACAGTTGTGAACCTTGTGTAACAGTTGTCAACACTTGTGTAACAGTTGTGCAACACTTGTGTAACAGTTGTAAAACCCTTTTGTAACAGTTGTCAACACTTTTAACCCGTTTTCCCCACTTTTTAACAGTTTGCAACACTTGTGTAACAGTTGTGCAACACTTGTGTAACAGTTGTGCAACCGTGTTTTAAAAGTTTTGCAACACTTGTGTAACACTTGTGTAACAGTTGTGCAACACTTTTTGTTAACACTTGTGAACAGTTTTGCAACACTTGTGTAACATTTGTAAAAGTTTAAAATTTTGAACAATTGTCAACACTTGTGCAAAAATTGTGTAACAGTTGTGCAACACTTGTGCAGCACTTGTGTAACCCTTTGAACAGTTGTACAACACGTGTAACAGGGGGTTAATTTTAACATTGGGGATCTTTATTATGAAAACAATAAAGATATCCAAGTTTTAAAATAAGTTCTCATTCAAACAGTAGACTTCCTCTAGTGTTTCTTGCATAATAAAGCTGTACTTCTTCATGTCTCATGTAGTGTTTTTTGTATAATAAAGCTGTACTTTAAAGTTTTCATGTAGTGTTTTTTGTATAATAAAGCTGTACCTCTTCATGACCAATACCCCCGGAGGGGTCTCACAAATATTTTTCCCGCCGGCACATCAGCAAAGTTTTAACCTATGTGCTTATTTTTTTTACAAATTTTACGGTGCAATAGACCAGTCATTTTATTACACATTTAGGATGGTTATAATATGACTCACGAAATCGTTATGACACGATTGCAAACAAACCATACCACGGGCCGGGTTTCAACCACGGAGAGTTCAAAACTCCAGACCGCGAAAGCCACTGGGCCAGCTAGCTTTCAAAGATTCATCCAACTAGGTAATTTTTTTACACCATAGGAAGGTTAGCATAGGCACATTTTAAAATGCAGTTTTACAGAAATCTCCGTAGCATGGCGTGACGAATCTCCCAAAGCCTTCAAAGCCGTCAACATTACGATTTCGTGAGTCATGTTGCGGTTTTGAAGGACTTGAGCTAGATTTCGTCAGGGCCATGCTAGCGGAGATTCGTCTGTAAAAACTTGCATTGTGGACACAGTGGTGCCTATGCTAATCTTCCTATGGTGTAAAATATACCTAGTTGGATGAATCTTATTGAAGCTAGCTGGCTCCAGTGCTACCCAACGGTCTGGAGTTTTGAGACTCTCTGACGCGGTTCGAATCCCACTCGTTGTATGGTTTTTTATGGTTATAATCCAGTCATGGTTTATTGAAAATATTATCCTGGAAGCATGGTATGGGAGATTCTGCTGTAGTGTATATACAGCCTCTCCTCATTTAGCGACGTACTTGTTTACCGACGCCTCGGACTTAAACGGTCGCTCTGACCAGTATTTATACCTAAATAATGCATATTAGAGCTGATTTCCTAATTCTATTCATTACAATATACAGTACACTGCTGTATAAACTTTTAAAAAATATACCAGAAATGTTATAAATAGTGTAAAGGTGACTTTAAAAAACAATATCAAAGATAGTTGACACAAATCCACTACCATTATAGTATGCTCCTCGTTTAGCAACGAATTCGTTTACCAACAGGGTCTTAGGCCCCTTTATCTCCGTCTTTAAAGTGAGGAGGGCTGTACAGATAAAGTGATTAATTTTGGAATGGAAAACAGTTCTTGCAATTTTGATTTCATTTTTTTAAAGGGAGAGGAACTTTTCTCAAAAAGAAAAAAAAAACACCATCATTCATTCAGTTGCTGTCTTGCCAGAAGTATGCAGACATCATAATTTAAATGACACACGTAACTGTAACATCCTCACGCCCCCTTCAAATTGCTCGCACTGAACTTACACCTCCAGCTAACTGCTGTTTCTAAATTCTTTCATTAATATTGCCTTTCTCACACTCCAACAGCACATTAAGACTTAAAGTCCACTTGTCTTCCTTCAGTATGATCTAATATGTTGTGTCATCGAAAGAGCAAATGTGATAATTCCCACTTTGTATCAGATGCTTTTCTTTAAATCCTACACCTGTCCCCAAGACTTCTTTCACCATCTCATCTGTAAATATGTTAACCATAAGGGCATCACATCTTTCAGTCTGATTCCTATTTTCACTGAAAAATAGTGTCCCCCCCTCTTGCATGCTCTAAACTGAGCCTCACTATCTGCATAAAAACTGTTAATCTGCAGGTTCCTGAGGCCCTATAGCTCTTTCCTCCAACTCTTCCTGGAATGATGCAACCCCCTTTTTCCTTCCACTGCATTTAATTCATCTTAATTCACTCTTTATGCCCAAACCACCTTGACAATTTCTCAACCCTCTGAATTATGCCTTTGGTAATTCCATACCTTCTAATTTCTCTGCTTTTAATTCTCTACATAATATTTGCACAACATATTACTATCAAACGAGACATCTCAATGCCTCCAGCCTCCTCCTGACTGCGGTATTTAAAACCAGTACCTCACATCCATATACAGTGGTCCCTCGTTAACGATGGTCCCCAAACTCACCCTTTTATGTAAGTTTATTTTTTTAAATGCTTTTGTAAGTGTATTTTTGGGGGTCTAAAAGGACTAGTCTATTTTACATTATTCCTAATGGGGATAAATTCTGGTAATGGCAACTGAACAGCATTCTGGAATGAAAAAATTTTCGTTAACTGAGGTACCACTGTAAAAGTGTTGGTACATACTGCTATACTCTGGGACATTTCCTTGTTTGCCTCCATAAATAAACCTTCTTTCCACGGAAGCCTTAATCACTCCACCTACCTTTTCTCTTATTTATTCTGTGATTCACCTCATATTTCATTTGACCCATCTGTTGACATGTCAACTGAACAACCACTTCCTCCATACTCCTCCCTCCAATTTGATATTCAAATTTTCTCCACCTAAATTTATTTCTTTTCACCCTGGTCTTTCCAATGATCACTTTTAATTTCCCCCTTTACACACCCAAATTCATTGATGAATCTTTCCAACTTTTCTTCCCGAATCTCTCAAAAGAACTGTGGTATTGGCAAAGAACAACTGTGATGATTCTTATTTTGTATCAGATTCATTATCTTTTGCCCCACACCTCTCCCCCAACACCCTAACATTACATTTTTTACAACCCCATACTGTATGTTAAAAAACCATGGTAATCACATCTCTTTGGCAAGACCTACTTTTACTGGACCTTGAGCCTCAGTGCCCTACATAACAACTCTTCTGTTTTTAGTAACCTACTCCATACACTTTTAATCCTTCTCCTTTTATCATTACTTTTCTAAATCCATGAATGTGACTAATAATTCCTTAACTTTTTTATATATTGTTCCTTATATGTACAATGTTGCACTTGGTCTACACATCCTCTAAACTTCCTAAATCCTCTTTGGTCCTCTCTAATCCTACTTTCTGTCTTACCCTTAACCCTTTGACTGTCAGGCCCCATTCTGAAACTGTCATTCAATGTCGCAAAATTTTGGAAAAAAAATTATTTTCTTATAAATGATGAAATCTTTTCCCGACTGTACTGACACCAAAAGTATGAAATTTGATGGAAAACTAACGAAATTACGCTCGCAAAGTTAGCAATATCAGCGACATACGCACGGCGTTTTCGCCGACTTTAAAGCCCTATTTTTGGCCAATTCCATCCTAGAATGGAGAGTGAGAACATCCTAGAATGGAGAGTGAGCATCCTGAATGGAGAGGAGAACATCCTAGAATGGAGAGTGAGAACATCCTAGAATGGAGAGTGAGAACATCCTAGAATGGGGAAAAGTGGAGAAAACATCCTGAATGGAGGGAGAACATCCTGAAGGGGAGTGAGAACATCCTAGAATGGAGGAGGGAACATCCTGAATGGGAGTGAGAACATCCTGAATGGGAGGAGAACATCCTAGAATGGAGAGGAGAACATCCTAGAATGGAGGAGAACATCCTAGAATGGAGAGTGAGAACATCCTAGAATGGAGGTGAGAACATCCTAGAATGGAGAGTGAGAACATCCTGAATGGAGGGAGAACATCCTGGGAGATGGAAAAAAGGGGAGAACATCCTAGAATGGGAGGGAACATCCTAGAATGGAGAGTGAGAACATCCTGGGAAGGAGGGGGAGAACTCCTGAATGGAGGTGAGAACATCCTGTGGAGGTAGAACATCCTGAATGGAGGGAGAACATCCTAGAATGGAGAGTGAGAACATCCTAGAATGGAGAGGAGAACATCCTAGAATGGGAGGAGAACATCCTAGAATGGAGAGGAGAACATCCTAGAATGGGGGTGGAACATCCTAGAATGGAGAGTGAGAACTTTAGAATGGAGAGTGAGAACATCCTAGAATGGAGAGTGAGAACATCCTGGGGAGAGTGAGAACATCCTGTGGGAGTGAGAACATCCTAGAATGGGAGGGAACATCCTAGAATAGAGTGAGAACATCCTAGAATGGGGGAGGAGAACATCCTAGAATGGAGAGTGAGAACATCCTAGAATGGAAGTGAGAACATCCTAGAATGGAGAGTGAGAACATCCTAGAATGGAGGGTTAAAGGGAAAACATCCTAGTGGAGAGTGAGCCACTAAACTCATAGTTATTTCTTTAGAACTCCATTTGTTCTATCGATTGAGTACAAGAAACCACCAATTTACCAATTTCAACTCCAATAAAGTGGTCAGAAATTGGCAATTTTCCAATTTCATGCAAAATAAAAAGATGTAAATTTCAAAACAGGGTCTAGAATAAACAATGCAGACATTCCTGACACTAAAATAAGATGTTATCTGTTCATTAGTCACGTCTTTAGGCCCCCTCTTATATTACTCTTGCTTTCTATTTTGATTTTTTTATTCACACAAAAAAAGAAGAGTTATTGTTATGCCGACTATTGCATTACTGTAAAACGGTATAAAAATATCGTACTTGTGAAAAAAAATTAGACTCACCAGTTGATTTATTGGCGTGGGATGTTTGTTTACTTGAACATTGGCAAAAATCGAACATTTCCGCTACGGGGCTTAACCGTCCAGAGGGATCGACTAAAACTGAAATCAAAAAAAAAACCTTTTCCCCATAAGAAATAATGTAAATTCAAAATCCGTTTAACCCCCAGGAGTATTAACAAAAAAAATTTTTTTGAGAAAATATAGATTTACATACAGAAAAGAATAAAAATAAAAAAAAAGCACAAAAAACATGAAAAATAAATTTAACATCACACTTACTTTTTTGGCATTTGTTGATGATGGAAGATGGAGAGGAGAGAGGGGCAGTTTATTGTTGGGAGGCGGACAAAATGCTTAATTTGACACTAATATCAGCTCTACGGTTATTTATCTATCAAAATTTCCCATCTAATATGACATAATAAACAATATAAATAACATAAAAACGTGATATACTCTAGAATGAATAAAATATGTGTCTCATTACGAATGTGGTGGCGGGCATACTGGTCCAGCTATGAAAACATCTTCCTATTCTTTCCTCCTCCAGACGCATTAGTATAAGAGAAAACGGAGTTTTTGCTAACTGCATTAGATCATTATTTCCAGTCACTTCAAGGTGAACAGGAATCATTCCGTCCAGGCTGGCTGGTAACAACAACAACAACTGGCTTGTTGACAAAACTCCCCAAACTTCTACACTCTCATTCTCTCTCGTTTATTCATTTAATCTTGTTTACTCCCCTCACTCTACATTAAACTGCCTCTTACCACCCCCCTCATCAACACTGCCTCTCACCACCACTGCCTCTACCACCACTGCCTCTCACCCCCACTGCCTCTCACCACCACTGTCTCACCACTGCCTCTCATCACCACTGCCTCTCATCACCACTGCCCTCACCACCCTGCCTCTCACCACCACTGCCTCTCACCACCACTGCGCCTACCACCACTGCCACTCACCACCACTGCCTCTCATCACAACTGCCTCTCATCACCGCCTCTACCACCGCTTCTTTCCAGTCGCTTCAAGGTGTGAACAGGAATCATTCCTGTCCAGGCTGGCTGGTAACAACAGCAGCAACAACAACAACAACTGGTTTGTTGACAAACTACCAAACTTCTGCACTCTCATTTCTCTCGTTTATTCATTTAATCTTGTTTACTCACCTCTCACTCTACATTAAGACTGCCTCTTACCACCACTGCCTTTCATCACCACTGCCTCTAACACTGCCTCAACCAACAAACAGGCACCACTGCCTCTCACCACCATTGCCTCTCATCACCACTGCCTCTCACCACCTCTGCCTCTCACCACTACTGCCTCTCACCACCACTGCCTCCCATCACCACTGCCTCTCACCACCACTGCCTCTCATCACCACTGCCTCTCATCACCACTGCCTCTCATACCACTGCCTCTCACCACTTTGCTACGATTTCTTTCTTTAATTCTATGGTGTTCCTCACTTTCTTTACCAAAGGACTGACACTAGGAGCTATCTTTGGGCCCGTGGTGGCTTATTTAGCACACACACAATAATCAAGGGCCAAAAACAATGGATTGTTAAGAAATGTTTTGTATGAACTCGCAGGATAATGTTCACTCAACCAGAAACAATGCTACACTGCCTGAGAATGTGCGTGGGGGGCGGGCATGTGGGCTTTGTATGTGCGCTGGGCACTGGACAGGGTTCCGGACCAAGCACGAAAATGGAGGGAATCACACGAAAACAGAGGTCAATTTTCCCTGAAAAAATGCACGAAAACTGAAATACACGAAAACAGAGATACAGAAACGGGAGGGATGACTGTATATCGTCCGAAACACTGGCTCGTAAGACGTTATATGACTGAAACAGTCAAAGGGTTAATTAATTCTCTGAATTAAATGGGTACTATTGGTACCCATTTAATTCAGAGAGTGGAGGAGGGGTTGTTGAGATAATTTGTATACATATTTAGATATGATGGAGCATAAAACATTGATCAAAAGGATGAATAAAGCTGATTGATGGAGCATAAAGCATTGATCAAGAGGATGAATAAAGCTGAATGATGGAGCATAAAACATTGATCAGGAGGATGAATAAAGCTGAATGATGGAGCATAAAACATTGATCAAGAGAATGAATAAAGCTGAATGATGGAGAATAAAACATTGATCAAGAGGATGAATAAAGCTGAATGATGGAGCATAAAACATTGATCAGAGGATGAATAAAGCTGAATGATGGAGCATAAAACATTAATCAAGAGGATAAATAAAGCAATGATGGAGCATAAAACATTGATCAAGAGGGTGAATAAAGCTGAATGATGGATCATAAAACATTGATCAAGATGATGAATGAAGGTGGAGTGAACAGAGGGAAGTTTTGAGAGGCAGGGGCTTGAGATGTGTGAACAATTGAATAAGAGTAAGTAGAAATGAGTAGTTTTGGGAATTGTGAGTCATTGAATAGTGATGGTAAATGTGTTTTCTTTTTTGAGTCATGATACCTTGGTGAGAAATGGCTGATGTGGAAAAAACCCCACAGTGAGTGACAGGATTTTATCAGTGTGTATTACATTGGGATTTAGATAAATCATAGGTTTTCACTCCTGTGTATTTTTCCTCTGAAGCTGTATATACCTAAAGTATATACTGTACCTGAAACTGTATATACCTAAAGTATATACCTGTATATACCTGAAGCTGTATATACCTGAAGCTGTATATACCTAAAGTAAAAGTAATATTAAGGGTAAAATCAAGAATGAAATAAAGAATGTGACTTTTTTGTTTGGGGGGGGGGGGGGTAAGAAAATAAGAAGGGACATAAATGGAGACCAGAAGAGACGAAGTGAATACAGTGCTGAGTGGTGGTGGGTTGGTGTATACATGTATGCTTTACTAGTGTAAGATAGCTTGCTTATGATCATTTAGTTAGAACCAAAAGGTAATTGTATGCTTTACTAGTGTAAGATAGCTTGCTTATGATCATTTAGTTAGAACCAAGAGGTAATTGTATGCTTTACTAGTGTAAGATAGCTTGCCTATGATCAGTTAGGTAGAACCAAGAGGTAATTATATGCTTTACTAGTGTAAGATAGCTTGTTTATGATCAGTTAGTTAGAACCAAGAGGTAATTGTATGCTTTACTAGTGTAAGATAGCTTGCTTATGATCATTTAGTTAGAACCAAGAGGTAATTGTATGCTTTACTAGTGTAAGATAGCTTGCCTATGATCAGTTAGGTAGAACCAAGAGGTAATTATATGCTTTACTAGTGTAAGATAGCTTGTTTATGATCAGTTAGTTAGAACCAAGAGGTAATTGTATGCTTTACTAGTGTAAGATAGCTTGCCTATGATCAGTTAGGTAGAACCAAGAGGTAATTATATGCTTTACTAGTGTATGATAGCTTGCTTATGATCAGTTAGGTAGAATCAAGAGGGAATTGTATGCTTTACTAGTGTAAGATAGCTTGCCTATGATCAGTTAGGTAGAACCAAGAGGTAATTGTATGCTTTACTAGTGTATGATAGCTTGCTTATGATCAGTTAGGTAGAATCAAGAGGTAATTGTATGCTTTACTAGTGTAAGATAGCTTGCCTATGATCAGTTAGATAGATCCAAGAGGTAATTATATGCTTTACTAGTGTAAGATAGCTTGTTTATGATCAGTTAGTTAGAACCAAGAGGTAATTGTATGCTTTACTAGTGTAAGATAGCTTGCTTATGATCAGTTAGGTAGAACCAAGAGGTAATTGTATGCTTTACTAGTGTAAGATAGCTTGCTTATGATCAGTTAGGTAGAACCAAGAGGTAATTGTATGCTTTACTAGTGTAAGATAGCTTGCTTATGATCAGTTAGGTAGAACCAAGAGGTAATTGTATGCTTTACTAGTGTAAGATAGCTTGCTTATGATCAGTTAGGTAGAACCAAGAGGTAATTGTATGCTTTACTAGTGTAAGATAGCGTGCTTATGATCAATTAGGTAGAACCAAGAGGTAATTGTATGCTTTACTAGTGTAAGATATCTTGCTTTTGATCAGTTAGGTAGAACCAAGAGGTAATTGTATGCTTTACTAGTGTAAGATAGCTTGCTTATGATCAGTTAGGTAATAATAATAATAATAATAATAATTTTATTCAGACATGATACAAATATGTACTACAGTGGACCCCTGAGTTACGAACACCTCGGAAATCGTACAATTATGTAAGTGTAATATTGTAAGTGCTTTTGTAAGTGTATTTTTGGGGGTCTGAAATGGACTAACCTACTTGACATTATTCCTTAACCCTTTGGGGGTCGACAGGCCTTCTGAGGAAAGTGTTCCTGGGGTCGAAAAATATTCGGAAAAAAAAAATATTTTTTCTTATGAAATGATAGTTTTTTTTTATGAATCTAAATAGCTAAACAAAATTTTTTTGCGATCAATACTTACGGAGATATGGAGGATTCAAGTTGACCCAAAATGATCTGGTGACGGCAACATCGGCGACTTCCGGTTGGCCGGTTTTTTTTTTTTGAAGTTATTTTCTTATGAAATTTAATTTTTTTTTTCAAATAACTTTTATGGACTGTGAGACCAATATAAGTGCTGTTTTTTCAAATATTCACTCGCTGTTTCTTATAAAATTATGCCACAAAGTTTTTTATCACTAGTTTGTTTACAAAACATATTTACAACAATGTACAATGTACAATTATGTTTATAACTATTGTTCAATCATATATATACACATATTGAGTCACTGCAGATGTTTCTAGAAGTTCTGCAGCCTGTGGAAGTCTCTGAAACATGGTTCCATGCACAATGGTGTTTCACATTCCACACATAAAACGAGTGTCTTTGCATTGCTGTGGGCGTCTTTTTGTATGTGCATAGACATAACACCTCTTCTGAGCCTTTTTCTTGCAAGCAGTAGCAGGCAGTTTTGTTAGGAAGTGTTCACCACCAAGCCTCAGACGAGAGGGTAGTTGTTGGTAATTTCGTTGGCGGTTTTCTATTGCAGGTGGTGTTTCTTGGTACTTGGTGATTATTTGCCTGATAACAGACAAACAAAATTCGCCATATGGTGGTTTGTTTGTGGTCTTCAACTTATAAACATTATAAGCATTGAGCATGGAAATGTCCAGAATGTGAAAAAAGAGTTTTATGTACCACTTATAACTCTTTCTAACACAATCAGCAAACCCAATCTGCATGTCACATTTGTCCACTGAATGCATATTGAGAGTGTAATCCATCACAGCTGCAGGTTTTAGAATGGGTTCATCGGTCTCTCTATTCACCCTGCCACTGTCTGCCATTTCATTAGGGTGAATTGATGACAACAGTGTGACATCTCGTTTGTCATGCCACCGAAATGCCATGATATCATTGGCAGCAAACGCCTGCACCTCACCTCTACAAGTGCCTGCACTAAACCTAGGCATATGCTTACGATTTGCACGCACTGTACCGCACACATCTGTCAAGTCCACTCACAAAAAATCACTGAGGGAGGGGCTTGTGTACCAGTTATCAGTATATAATATATGCCCCTTACCAAGATATGGTTCCATCATTGTTCTAACCACATCACCAGAGATACCCAGTAACTTCCTGGTATCTTTCAATGTATTACTTCCAGTGTACACAATAATATCCAATACAATACCACTGTAGCAATCACAAAGCACAAACAACTTTATACCAAAGCGTTTCTTCTTGCTTGGTATATACTGCTTGAACGACAGTCTGCCTTTGAACAGAATCAGTGACTTGTCAATAACAAGCTTCCTGAAGGGATAAAAATACATATTGAACTTCTCTTTCAGATACAGAAACACATTCCTAATCTTACATAACCTGTCGGATCTGTCAGGCCTGGTTTTGTCCGAAAAATGCAACATGCGTAGAAGTAGCACAAATCGATTCACTGGTATAATATCACTGAAAGCTGGTGTTGCAATCAATCTGTCTGTTGACCAATATGATTTGATACGGTGTTTATAAACATGCGGCATAAGCATTATTGTGGCAAAGAAAAGATACATCTCTGCCACAGTTGTCTCCTTCCACTGGTGTAGACGTGATTTTGGTGAAAGAATCGTGTTTGCCATGGTGTAATCGAAGTATCTGTTGCTTTCTCTGATAATAATGTCTATCAGGGGTTCGTCAAAGAATAACTGGAAACATTCCAGTTCAGTGGCATTGTTCCCAAGTGGACAAGATGGGCGTAATCCACTGTGACTTATATCAAACTGATGGGGATTGGGAATAAAATTGTCAGCTTCCTGCGGTCTGCTGGTGGGTACTGGATATTTACAGGTGGTTGTGGGGGTTGTGGAAGTGGAGGTTGTGGTTGTGGGGGTTGGTGGGTGGGTGAGGGTTGCCTTTGTTGTAACTGAGCTGAGTCAGCGGCGTGGGTGCCAGCATGGTCCACTGCTGGTGCCTCGCGCGCCGCACCACCACCACCACTACCAGTTGCATGCACATTTCTCATACCAATTGCATCACTATCATCATCATTTTCACTATCACTTCCTGTTGTACGCCCACGGGATGTACTCCGAGATGTACTCCTAACCCTTGGAAGAGCATATGGCACACTACCAGAGCGCATATACCGTCGTATATACTGACGCTTCACTGGTGAATATTCCTCTTCACTCGAGCTACTGGAACTATTTCGAAGGGCTTGGAGTTCATAGTCACTATCAGTATCATCACCATTGCTCACATCTGAGTCTGGGACATTAGAAAATAGGAGTTTCCGCCTTCGTTCTGGTACAACTGGCCGTGAACAAGACGCCACAGCACCAGAGGTGGACGGCTGTGGGTCGTCTGGGTTTTCCTCACTTATACCGGTATTATGGTCACTAGTTTCGGTCACAACCGCCTCAAAACCTTGAAAGTCACCTTCACTAACACCCCCATCACTGTTAGAACTGTCACTGATGAATAAAAGTGTCCCAATTCGCCGAGGAGTAAGGTGTTTCTTGCTGCGAGGCATGGTGGAGAAGGTGTACTGAAATGGTGTTCCCACAATGCACCACTGGGTGCCCGATTTTTTTCCTACTGCGCACACTGACCACGCAGACCCATTCTCTCATCCCTAGGCCTACCAGCTGTTTCCCGCTTAATTTGAAGCCGCTAGAATTTACGCGTACTAGTACGGCACCAACCCCTGCTCGTAAAACGTACTAGTACGGCACCGACCCCGAAAGGGTTAAGGGAGAAAATTCGTTCGGTAATGGCACTTGAGCAGCCTTCTGGAATGAATTATGCTCGTAACTCGGGGTCCACTGTACATAGTTCTAGGTATAAATGGGGTGTACATGCCAAAAGCCCCTAATATGCTGAGCATTGTCGGCATTCTTAAAATTAATTAACAGTAGACTGTACATGGTAAAAAATTATGGTTGATAATTTACAAAATAAGTATAATTGTGTATTTAAGTTGTGAAATTTGAACACAAGTTGAACATAATATTTTATTTATTGCAGCAATGCAATTAATTAAATCAGATCAAGTATACATTATTTATAACAGGTTTTACATTTAAGTGATTAATCAACTTTGTTGGTAATGTGGACTTAGGTTTGGGTGAGGAGGTGTTTTTTAGCAGTGTTTTGAATTGAGGTACAGACAGTGTTTCTTTGGCAATCACAGTTAATGAATTCCAAATTTTCGGGCCTTTAATGTGCATTGAGTTTTTGCATAGTGTTAGATGGACACGGGGAACATCGAGGAGTGCTCTGTGTCTTGTGTTATGGTCATGTGTCCTGTTAAGGTTGGTAAGGAGAAGTTTGAGTGGTGGGTTAATATTTGAGTTTAGTGTTCTATGTATGTAATAGGCACAGTAAAAAGTATGGATGTCTTGTATGGTGAGTAATTTTAGATTTTTGAATATTGGTGGAGTATGTTGTCTGGAGTGTGAATTTGTTATCATTCTAACTGCAGCCTTTTGTTGTGTTATTAGTGGTCTGAGATGAGTTATTGTTGTTGAGCCCCATGCACAGATTCCATAGGTGAGGTAGGGGTAAATGAGTGAGTGATATAGGGTAAGGAGAGCTGGTTGTGGAACATAGTACTGTATCTTGGATAGTATTCCCACTGTCTTGGAGACTTTCTTGGAAATTTGTTGTATATTCAAGTCTGCTTGATCTCCTCCTTTGTGGATTGCTTGCTTATGATCAGTTAGGTAGAACCAAGAGGTAATTGTATGCTTTACTAGTGTAAGATAGCTTGCTTATGATCAGTTAGGTAGAACCAAGAGGTAATTGTATGGTTTACTAGTGTAAGATATCTTGCTTATGATCAGTTAGGGAGAACCAAGAGGCAATTGTATGCTTCCACATTATGTTGGAGACACCACCTGAGTGTAATGTGGCAGGTGCAGCTACAAGACTTCTTCACATGACAAGTGCTCTCTGAGAGGTCATCACCCAACCACTTATGACAAGTGCTCCATCAGAGGTCATCACCCAACCACTTTGGACAATTGCATACACACCATTAAATAAGGTTGATGTAAGTTAGAGGAAGTGGGGAGAACTTTCACCTAGGGAATCAGGTACTGAAAGAGATGAAAACGAACAAGATTAAAAAGAATCAAGAGGGATGGAAGCAGTTTCAGATCTATCTTATAGATCCAGGAATAGGGTTAAGAGTATCAGTTTTTCTTGTACGTGTCTTACATAAACTAGAGAATGGGTTCTAGGATTCTTCAGTACTTGTAGAGGTCCTGCCTCTTCACAAACAAAGAGTTCCATGAGCTTTTGAAGACATAATGGATATAGGATAATATATTGTAGATGGGTAAGTATCCATCACCAGTTTCAGGATGGGGACAAGGAAGAAGTGCCAACTGACACTGAGCAGGAAAGATGTTAATGTTATCCCCTCAAGGAGCCGAACAAAGAGAGCTTGCTGGAATTCAGGGAAGGTGAATAACAGCACATGTCCTCAGGGATTAATGTGTTGCTTCAACATTTAAGAGAGAACACCAGATGATGATGTAAACACTGGTGTAATACTTACACTGCAAAACCATAAGAGGCAGAGGTGGTGGGATAAATGCACTGAAAGAAGAGGACAATATCTTTTTAAGATTATTTGGTATCATTACAGTGGACCCCCGTTTTCATGATTTTTTCGTTCCAGAATGCTGTTCAAGTGCCATTACCAAACGAATTTATTCCCATAAGGAATAATGTAAAGTAGATTAGTCCCTTTAGACCCCAAAATACACTTACAAAAGCATTTAAAAAAATACACTTACATAAAAGGGCGAGTTTGGAGCAGGGCGAACACCGGGACTCCACTGTATTTATATTATAATGTAAATTGCCACAGTGGTTTGGTGCTACTTCCAAACTTATCCTAATGGAAGAAAACCATACGAGGTGCTGGGAAAAAACTGATAAATTTGCCAAAAGTTACCTTTGAGAAAATCACAAACTTTGCAAACATGTTTGCAACAGGATCTCAGTAACCAACCATATAATTTTGTGATCAAACTGGTCATATTTTAAAGCAAATTTAAGGTGGTGTAGCAAATTTGTCTGTGTCCTTGGGAGACAAATCACTGTTTTGGATATGACTACATGTGTAGACAGCCTTGCTGTCTGCATAGACAGCCATGCTCTCTGCCAGCTGAGTTCATATTTCATGCCATGCTAGTTTCCATAGTTTCCGCCAGAGGGCAAGCCTGGTAGGCGTACCCACGTCAACCAGATCCGCCCTGGCCCTCTCTCACTTGGCGCCCAGACATCACTCAGACAACAAGGCCTAACTCCTCTCTCCCTCGCAAAGTGCGTGGCCCTACCTGGCCATGGCCACTAACACACAGCCTGTGTACTCACCCTTTATTACAAATAGAGTAGAAGCCTTCGAAGCCTTATCATTGCATTCCCGCTACCAAGAATGACACAATAACCATTCTAAACATATGGTGGCAGCAGTGGTCGCAGCTGATGTGTTCGCCCCGAGGAGGGAAGGAAGAGGAATGAAGTTTGTCTTCACTTCATCAGACTACACAAGAAGCATCCGTCTCTCAACGAGTTATCCTGATGTCGTGTCTGCAAATCTCAGCATCCAGACACAGGTACATGCAGGATCCAGGCTGAAATTTGCCTAATTCTCCAAGAAATGGCATCTCTGACTTCACGCCACAGCGTCCCATGCTGTTTCTCAGTCACGTGCTCAGCCTTGCCAGCATGTTCTGCTGTTGTTGTTCAGCTCAGCACAGTTATTTCAGCAAAGTCAGAGGTGAGTTTGTGGTGATGCATCCAGTGTGAGTGTTCCTTCCCGAGTTTGTAGGTAGGTGGGAACGGCCGGGTCTCGCCTACTCACCCACGCTTACCATAACACTCACGATGCTGACTCACTCCACTCACCACTCACTGCCCACTCCCTCTGTGCTGTTTTCTGTGAATTTCCTTGTGAATTCTTGCCAGAACTGTGTATCCGAGTGTCGAGGCCACTCGAAGCCACGTGAATCATCAAGCCACGTGGATCAGCAAGCCATGTGGGGTGTGACCACGCCATGTGGGTTAAGCCAGATCCCAAGTCACGCTGTGGTCTGCGCCCGCATCAACCCATGACGTCACCGAGCTGCTGACCTCACTCACGATGCTGCCTGACTCTACTGACGTCACCACAATGCTGCCTGACTCCCGCTGATGTCATCACGATGTTGCCGACTCCATGGCGTCACTCGCGATGTCACCCCATGACATCCGTCACGGTCACTCCACTGATGTCACTTGCGATGTCACCCCATGACATCCATCACGACGTCATGCCTGACATCACCCACATGATGTCCCGAGTGTTCTAGTTTCACAGTGAGCATTTTATTTTCATTATTTGTCGAGAAGTTTGAGAGAAGATAAGTCAAGTGTTCATTAATTCCTCTCAGTCAGTGTTCTCACATGTTTGTGTATTGCTTAGTGTCGATTTTTACACAGAAAGCGTCTGTAAGCTATGTTGTACCACATGTGTAGTATGTGTGCAGTTTTCTCGTGTGTCCTATGTAGCACCTGTGTGTTACTTTGTCACCCTGTGTGATCCGCGTCCAGCACGCTTGACAGCTGACATTTGTCAGCCCAGCGTCAACGGCGTCCGAGCCCTTGTACAGAAAGCTCTTATTGTTGCCGCTCGTAGATGCCTCTGCTGAATCGTACCCTGACGATTCTCCCATCAGAGACCGTTCCACTTCACCTCCTAGACCGTCAGTCCAGTATATGTAGACCCGTCTGGGGACCTAGACATCCTTCTGTTGTAACTCAACTGTCGAGAGATGACACTCTCGAGACGCAGTTGCTTGTAGGCAGGCGACTGTCAGCCTCGTGTCACAGCTTCAGTGAGCAGCCTGCACAAAGTTGATGTCACTTTGACTGCTAGCCC
>WNWK01025866.1:0-10000 GCA_009830355.1 Cherax destructor
ATTCTATTAAACCGGTTATAGGTTTCTGGCCTTCTTCTTGTCACCAATGTCGAGGTTGGGAGACTACACTCTCCCGTCTTCGCATCGGCCACACTCGTCTTACTCACGGGTATCTCATGGAGAGGCTCCCTGCCCCTCTCTGTGAGCATTGTCAGGTTCCAGTGTCTGTTCGACATATCCTGTTGGACTGCCCACTCTATCAACGAGCACGCAGAATTTACCTCCAACGACGTCTTCGCTCTGCGGCCCTTTCTTTACCTTCCCTTCTTGCAGATGGCCCCTCCTTTAATCCTGACTCTCTCATTGACTTTTTGACAGAAACTGACTTACTACACAAACTCTGAAGATTATACCTCTAGCACCTCCCTCAGTCCCTTCTACCTCGATCTCTTGCTACCCTCCTCCCCTGCACTATCCACCGTCATCTTGCACTCCATACCCTACTAATCGTCCATCTCCCTCTTACAACCCACTCTCCCTGCATCCTACAATAACCTGCAGCGCTGTATAACCCCTGTGGTTTAGCGCTTCTATTTGATTATAATAATAATCTGACATTCTTTACCACAGGCTTGGCACTAGGAGCTTTCTTGGGGCCCATGGTGGCTTATTTAGCAGTTGCAAGCACTAAAAACACTGGAATAATGACAATATATATGGTATGAATGCGGGGGTGGTGCGTGGGTAGTGTTCGCTCGCTTGTAAACAATAACACTGAGTGCCTGGGCGCCCAGCTGGGCCACGGCCACATGCGTACGCGTTCGGGACGGATAGCCGACTCGTCGAGCTCCGAGTGGCCGCCTAATACCGAGTCAAAAATATTGTAAAAAAAAACCGTCGAATACCGATTTGGCCGAGCACCGACGCCGTCGAACACCGGGGGTTCACTGTACTGACCTTAAGTGATATAAAACCTACACAATGTGTTCATTATTGCAGCAGCAGCAGTAACCAGTTGTTGTGTCCCTGTCCAGAAGACAAGGGATATGTCTGATATATGTATATTATTTCCTATTCACTTAATACATACTATATTTCCGATATCATTATTAATAGCTAAAATAATACTATTGTGCTTTATAGTATTATCTGTCCCTATAATTTTAGCTATGTGTATAGGTAGGTTGTCTTTTATTAATTTAAGTCTGGGACTGCTGTCCTAACTACCATGGGGTAGTCGAGTCTATCGTTTCTCGGGTAGAGTTCATGTACCGAGGTGACATCTGGTGAGGAGGCGTTGTCCGAAGGAGTTCCAGCCCAACTCTAGCCTTGGATAGTCTCCTCTTCCTTGAGCTCTGTATAGACTCTCATCTTGGTTTACTCATGGTTCTTTTGTTTGTTTTCGCTACTCTAGGTTTCATTGTAGTACAGTCTTCGCTGTTCTGAGAGTTTTCTAAGTGTTACAGTAGTCTTTATTGAAAGACGGGAGTTTCAGTACTCTTATTAGTATCATATTGAATGTCCCAGCGGTGTTTTTGTTGGTCGTTCGTTTGTTTCTATTATCTAGATTAATATCCCACTTGATTCCAGTGATTATTGTAAATAAGATTAATTATATCTCGAGATTTACGGCCATTGTTATTCTGAAGAACCAATCTCCAGTAAAGAGAATATTTGTTAAAACTATTTAATAATAAAGATATTAATTTATTGTCCGATTATTATCTCCTGATTGTAATTTAACAAAACCTAGTAAAAGAAATATTTATACTAAACATAGAATTGTCAATAATTCAACTCATTGTTACAAGAGGAAAAATTTCACAGGCTATATATATATGAAAAGTTTAACCTAAACTTCTCAGATTTTCTCCTCTCGCTTCTTTGATATACTTAGCGAGACTCAAATTAATCCTTTTGTAACACCAGTACAGGTCGGCCATCACTAATCTGTCATCATTGGGACCTGTAGTGTGCTGGATTAGTGAGTTTGCCGAATTACAGAGTGGTTAGGTTAGAATACACTTAATTACCCTATCAATAGAGAGGCTGCTACATCTTCCTCATTTTCATCACTGCTTTCTCCTCCACTGGCTTGCTGCTGTGGATTTACAACCATCTGCACAATTTCCGAGTCGGTATAATGATGAAATTTGTGTCGGTATAATGATGAAATTTGAGTCGGTATAATGATGAAATTTGAGTCGGTATAATGATGAAATTTGAGTCGGTATAATGATGAAATTTGAGTCGGTATAATGATGAAATTTGAGTCGGTATAATGATGAAATTTGAGTCGGTATAATGATGAAATTTGAGTCGGTATAATGATGAAATTTGAGTCGGTATAATGATGAAATTTGAGTCGGTATAATGATGAAATTTGAGTCGGTATAATGATGAAATTTGAGTCGGTATAATGATGAAATTTGAGTCGGTATAATGATGAAATTTGAGTCGGTATAATGATGAAATTTGAGTCGGTATAATGATGAAATTTGAGTCGGTATAATGATGAAATTTGAGTCGGTATAATGATGAAATTTGAGTCGGTATAATGATGAAATTTGAGTCGGTATAATGATGAAATTTGAGTCGGTATAATGATGAAATTTGAGTCGGTATAATGATGAAATTTAGTCGGTATAATGATGAAATTTGAGTCGGTATAATGATGAAATTTAGTCGGTATAATGATGAAATTTAGTCGGTATAATGATGAAATTTGAGTCGGTATAATGATGAAATTTGAGTCGGTATAATGATGAAATTTGAGTCGGTATAATGATGAAATTTGAGTCGGTATAATGATGAAATTTGAGTCGGTATAATGATGAAATTAGTGGTATAATGATGATAGTCGGTATAATGATGAAATTTGAGTCGGTATAATGATGAAATTTGAGTCGGTATAATGATGAAATTTGAGTCGGTATAATGATGAAATTTGAGTCGGTATAATGATGAAATTTGAGTCGGTATAATGATGAAATTTGAGTCGGTATAATGATGAAATTTGAGTCGGTATAATGATGAAATTTGAGTCGGTATAATGATGAAATTTGAGTCGGTATAATGATGAAATTTGAGTCGGTATAATGATGAAATTTGAGTCGGTATAATGATGAAATTTGAGTCGGTATAATGATGAAATTTGAGTCGGTATAATGATGAAATTTGAGTCGGTATAATGATGAAATTTGAGTCGGTATAATGATGAAATTTGAGTCGGTATAATGATGAAATTTGAGTCGGTATAATGATGAAATTTGAGTCGGTATAATGATGAAATTTGAGTCGGTATAATGATGAAATTTGAGTCGGTATAATGATGAAATTTGAGTCGGTATAATGATGAAATTTGAGTCGGTATAATGATGAAATTTGAGTCGGTATAATGATGAAATTTGAGTCGGTATAATGATGAAATTTGAGTCGGTATAATGATGAAATTTGAGTCGGTATAATGATGAAATTTGAGTCGGTATAATGATGAAATTTGAAATTATGCTAGCTGAAATTAGTGCCGGATTACTGATGGAACCGGATAACTGACTGCCGGATTAGTGATGGCCGACTTGTACTAAACCCAGGAAGGTGGTTAGGAGTCAGTAATGGGAGGCACTAAGCAGTTTATCTGCTAGTGGATGCAGTTATGACCAGAGGTAGCCTTGTTGTTAGTGAAAGGCTCTTGATTTAAGAAATTGAGGTTACCCTCCCCTACCTTGTATCAAATATGAATACCTTTTAATCCCTAAGTGTTGTATGATTCTTACAGGTTTAGCAGATGGTGTTATATAATATTGACAGCCTCCTAGTTTAGCAGATCCCCATAAATGTAATGCACTATTAATTCTTCTTTCCAATGCTACTACAGGTGGTTGTGTAAGTTTAAGGGCACCTGCTGTTGACTGATTTTTGTGATAATTTGCCTCTGGGTGAATTGTTGATCGTGTCTGACCTATAACATTTCTATGCTATTCTTACTGTATTCCTACAGTAAATATATTCATCATTCACTATAAGCTAAGGATGAAAATATTTTAAGGTAAGTAATGTGTGTACTGTATATGCATTTTTTTAGGCCTAGCTATATTGCTCACTTAATACATTATAGTGTAAATATGTTATCAGGCTTTTATATGCATTTGAAAGTGAAAAAAGTCTATGAGTCACTTTACAGTGATTTTAACTTTACAGCTATAGCCCGGAACCTAACCTGTTGTATAAGCGGGACCTCCTGTAAGTTGATAATATTGTAAGTACATCTTCAATTATTCAGTCCTCTAGGGAAAGGAGGAAAGGTTATTTCTGGATTTTTATCCACATAGCAGGATCACATCTTTTTAAAGGCCTTTATTATTGCACATTCCTTTTCAGTATTATTTAGGTGCCAGACTGAGCAAGACCGCTGGATTAGGTTAGGTGCTGAATAACTAACTTGTGGATAATTAAAGCTTCGTGTACTGTATATTCTTGATGTAGAATACAATATAATATGTCAAGCTCATACCCTGTGCCATGTTGCTTTTTCTAATGTCTTCCAGTGAAGTAATATTATGTTTGTGTTGTTCAGGGAGAGTGAAGAAGACAGCTCAGACCTCGGTGACGAGGGACCGGCTCGGAAGAAAAGTCGACCCCATAGAGAGAGGGATGAACCTATCATATCACGCTCCTGTAAGACATGTCTTGACAAGTACAGTATTAAAATTGACTTTGACCAACACAGGTTTAGTGCCATTTTATGAACTAAGAATAATAATAACCTCCTTCTCCTGTATGAATTACTAAATGTAAATTAAAAACTTAAAAGGTTTTCTTCTTTTTTGAGTTCCCCTGCTTTGGTGGGAAATGATCAGTATCTTGAAAAAAAAAAAAATAATTTCTATACAATAGGCAGTTGGCCATGGAAATTTAGTCAATGCCAAAAGCATGACGAACAGATTGGTTAGTGTTAAGTAATGCATAAATAAAGCAAGCTAACGAAAGTCATTTAAAATCTTGAAGACATTAATAATGATTATTACTAGTTATATATCTTGATTACAGTATTACTAGAGGCATCAACATTTTGTATTAGTAAATATTTTTTTTGTTTACCACATTAGCTATCTCCCACTATGAGTGTCTCAAAGAAGGAAACACATTCACTATCACTCATTTAATAGCTGTCTTGCCATAAATGTGCAGACATCACAATTCAGAAGGCCCTCTGATAAAATTATAACATTTATAAATTATTTAAACATTGTAATGCTAAGAATACAGTACCAGTGTTTGTGTGAATGTTTATTTTTTATCTATTCCATTTTCTTTTATTTTATTCTTTTTTTATATTTATCCAGTACAGTGGTACCTTGACTTGCGAGTGCCCCAACGTACTAGTTTACCGAGTTACAAGCCGTCGCTCAATCAATTTTTTGCTTTGAGATCCGTGCCAAAATTCGAGTTACGAGCAAGCTTCAGATACATGAAGTGTACAGTGTACATGAAGAAGTGTTCACTATCTTTATTGTAAAAAAGTTTCAAATGCTCACCATAGTGAAATAAGTCAATAACTTCTGAGATATTCAAGGAATGTGCGTGCGTTCCTCATCTCTCAGGGAGAATTTTTTTTTTCAATTAAATCACATTTTTTTTCAGTGTTTCTCTATGAAACTAGTGATCTAGTGCAGTTAGCCTCAAAAACACACCATTTTCTCTTATACCAGGACCTCAGAAGGCCAGGAATGGGAAGAAATGGTCGAGGCGGTAATAATTTTATCTCGGGAGTGGCCGCTATATTATGGTTTATTTTATTCATTCTAGAGTATATCTTTCTTTCTTTCAACACGTCGGCCGTTTCCCACCAAGGCGGGGTGGCCCAAAAGGAAAAACGAAAGTTTCTCCTATTACAATTAGTAATATACACAGAAGAAGGGGTTACTAGCCCCTTGCTCCCGGCATTTTAATCGCCTCTTACGACACGCATGGCTTACGGAGGAAGAATTCTGTTCCACTTCCCCATGGAGATAAGAGGAAATAAGAACAAGAACTAGTAAGAAAATAGAAGAAAACCCAGAGGGGTGTGTATATATATATGCTTGTACATGAATGTGTAGTGTGACCTAAGTGTAAGTAGAAGTAACAAGACATACCTGAAATCATGCATGTTTATGAGACAGAAAAAAGACACCAGCAATCCTACCATCATGTAAAACAAATACAGGCTTTCGTTTTACACTCACTTGGCAGGACAGTAGTACCTCCCTGGGCGGCTGCTGTCTACCAACCTACTACCTAGGTCTAGAGTATATATCATGTTATATATTATTTATATTGTTTATTATGTCATATTAGATCAATTGTGATAGATAAATAAGCCGTAGAGTTGATATTAGCATTATATTGAAGAATTATATTGAAGAATATTAGTGTTATAGTGAAGAACGGATTAATGGCATTTCAGTTAATTTCAATGAGGAAAATTGATTTGATATAGTGTATGATCAAATTGAGTTACGAGCTGGGTCACGGAACGGATTAAACTCGTAAGTCGAGGTTCCACTGTAATTTTTTTTATGATATTTAGACTAATGGTTATATTCTGCTAGTTTAGAGTTGTTTCAATGTACGTGTAGCTAACATATTGTCATGTACTGCAGATTTGAAGTTCAAAAACATATTCACTGAGAGTTTTTCAGGGGTGTGTTCATTAATGTCATACTTCACTTCCAAGTCTACCAGCAAACTAGACATGGCGCAATCATCGTCATCTTCCAAGAACGTAAGAATTTATACATTTTTTCTAAAATATTAGTGAGACACAGGTTTTCCTCCATGATTTGTTTAATCAGTTCATTTGTACTTCTTGTTGAGAATCTGAGAAACACCTTTTTTCTTATGCTTACAAAGTAAATTTTTGGTATTAGTATGTTATGATGTACATTACCAGGCACCGGTGGCCTGGTGGCTAAAGCTCTCGCTTCACACACGGAGGGCCCGGGTTCGATTCCCGGCAGGGTAGAAACATTTTGACGTGTTTTCTTACACCTGTTGTCCTGTTCACCTAGCAGCAAATAGGTACCTGGGTGTTAGTCGACTGGTGTGGGTCGCATCCTGGGGGACAAGATTGAGGACCCCAATGGAAATAAGACAGACAGTCCTCAATGATGCACTGACTTTCTTGGGTTATCCTGGGTGGCTAACCCTCCGGGGTTAAAAATCCGAAGAAAATCTTATCTTAAAAGGGTATATATATGCTTAAGAAGTTTGTATCTTTAATCTGTCACAAGGATTAAAGTATCTTTGATTAGTTATGTACAGGTGACATGCAACTTTAATGGCTCTTGTGTGGTTGATAAACTTTAAAGTCAATAAACCAACCAATCAACCAACTACACATGAACTATTATTGTACTTCCTCAAATTTGTACTTTTGCAAAATTGAGTTTATTACCAATGAACAAATTAGCACAATTCCGTGACTGGAACAGTACACAAATAACTCGCACATAGAAGAGGAAAAGCTTATGACGACATTTCGGTCCGTCTTGGACTGATCAAAACGTCTCTCCCATGTGCAGGGTGTTTGTGTATAGTACTAATGTGTTTTACTTGTGGCTACTTTCCCAACACCCAGTCAGAGACCAAGCCATACATAGAGGATGGAGGACCAAGCCTCCATCACTCCTTATGCTGGATGACCCACACAGGTTGAGCTTCAGGAAATACAAAACCATGTATTGGTGTGTTTTAGCAGCAGTGATATGGACAGTCCACCTTGTCCATTGATACAGGAATGATTAGTTTAGTAGCTGGCATGTTGGAGCTGGGCAGGATACAATAAAGCCATGGCTAACTAGATAGTGGTTTACTGGCTATGTGGGTTACACAAGGCAGAGTGTAGAGATAGCTAGAACCAGGTCCAATGCAGAGGGAAGATGTGTATAGTGCAACTGCAGGCCTGGAAGTGAGAGAGAGCCAGGGGCTAGTGTCCTGAGATTTGGGCTGGAGTTGTGCCATGATGGGAATTACAAAATGTTAGGGAGCCTGTTTGCATTCACTTACATTCTTATGTATTCACATTTCACATATTCCTATGTATCAGATATTTTCATTTTTTTTTTAGGTGTTATATTGATAGTGCTACATACTTATCAGTATGCAATATAACCACAATGAAAATAGTAATATTCCAAGTGCATTTGTCATTTTGTGATTTATTCCTTCATAATGTAAGAAATCATGAAAGCATTTGGAATATTACTACTTTTCACTGTGGTTATATTTCATATTAAGATATTGCTTGTTTCCTGTTATCTTATTGCACACTTGTTGGTATATATATATTTTTGTGAGGGGAAAGATTCCTTTCAAAAGGGGATGTGCATTGATGCTAAAGGGTTTTTTGTCCAAGGAATTGGAGCTACATTTACCCTCCTTTGGATTGAATCTCCTTACTTCCTATAACAATAATAATAATATAAAAGTAAATAATAATAATATAAAATAATATATAATAAAAGTAAATATAATTAAAGTAAATAATAATAATAATAATATAAAAGTAAGTAATGATTATTGTGGTAGGGGATTGGGGCTTTGCACAAGCGTTCCTCGGGTTACTGAAAGTTTACTATGTTTCACTGAAACTTTGACTTCATTGTAATACAAATTTTGTTTGAATATATTGAACAGTTAAGATTTAAGATTTCTGCTTCCTCCAAGGCAAGTAACAGCAAGAGAGGAGGAGCAGAGGGCCCCAAGACTGATGGAGATTACACAAGTAGAAGCAGCAGCAGCAGCATTATCAGGAGAGATTATAGCACCAGAGCTTCAAGGTCTTCCCAAGTGTCCAGCAGGATAAGCAATGATGTATGTGGTCCTCTGTAAAAGTTATTGTTAGCTCATTCCCTTAATGGGGAAGTGTCTTGATGCTGGTGAAGGGTACTAGATCCAAGGAACTGTAGCTTCTCACCCCTTAGATAAAACCTGATACTGTCAAGACACCATCACTGGCAAGACAGTGATGGTGTGGATGATGATGAAAGTGTTTCTCTTTTTGGGTCACCCTGCCTTGGTGGGAGATACTCAGCATGTTAAAAGTTTATTATTGTAAGTGCTTTTATAAGTGTATTTTTGGGGGTCTGAAATGGACTAATCTAATTTACATCATTCCTTATGGGAATAAATTTGTTTGGTAACAGCATTTGAACAGCATTCTGGAATGTAGAATGTTCGAATAGCGAGGGTCCACTGTACTTCAGTTTTCGTCAATAATTCATTCCAGAAGGCTGTTCGAGCGCCGTTAACGAACAAATTTGTTCCCATAAGGACAAATGTAAATTAGATTAGTCCGTTTCAGACCTTCCAAAAATACACTTACAAAAGCACTTACAATAATATGCTTACATAATTGTTCGAGTTGGAAGCTGTACGAAAACCGAGGTACCACTATGTATATATAATTGAAGGATATTTCCATATGGAAGTGGAAAAGAATTCTTGCTTTGTAAGTCGTGTGCATGTCATAAGAGGCGACTAAAATGCCGGGGGAGCAAGGGGCTAATAACCCCTTCTCCTGTATAAATTACTAAATTAAAAAAAAAACTTGTTTTATTTGTTTTTTGGTCACCCTTCCTTGGTGGGATACGGCCAGTTCATTGAAAAAAAAATTGAAGGATAGTATTGTACATGTAACTCAGTCATAGAAAAAATGCATGAAAATACAAGTTGCTACAACAGTTGAGGTGTGTAATGAAGATCTCCAACTTACATATAAGTTGCATTCCTCTTTTGTTTTTAATTTACAAAAAAGTTGTTTGTATGGAAATCAGTACTACAAAGGTGGGTTGTTTTTACACACACACACACACACACACACACACACACACACACACACACACACGTACGTGCGCCTAGCAAACTAGCCTAGCAAACCTAAGAACAGCATTCTGACATCTTAATAAAGAATCGTTCAGGACCCTGTACACTGTGTACGTTAGGCCCATATTGGAGTATGCAGCACCAGATTGGAACCCACACCTAGCCAAGCACGTAAAGAAACTAGAGAAAGTGC
>WNWK01025866.1:12500-28057 GCA_009830355.1 Cherax destructor
ATAATTGACCTACATTTGTGATAGTATATAATTGAACCTCACTTGTATAGTATATAATTGACCTACACTTGTGATAGTATATAATTGACCTACACTTGTGATAGTATATAACTGACCTACACTTGTGATAGATATAATACCTACACTTGTGAGTATATAACTGACCTACACTTGTGATATTATATAATGACCTACACTTGTGATAGTATAAACTGACCTACACTTGTGATAGTATATAACTGACCTACACTTGTGATAGTATATAACTGACCTACACTTGTGATAGTATATAATGACCTACACTTGTGATAGTATATAACTGACCACACTTGTGATAGTATATAACTGACCTACACTTGTGATATATATAATGACTACACTTGTGATAGTATTAATGACCTACACTTGTGATAGTATATAACTGACCTACACTTGTGATAGTATATAACTGACCTACACTTGTGATAGTATATAACTGCCTACACTTGTGATAGTATATAACTGCCACACTTGTGATAGTATATAATGACCTACACTTGTGATAGTATATAACTGACCTACACTTGTGATAGTATATAACTGCCTACACTTGTGATAGTATATAACTGGCCACACTTGTGATAGTATATAACTGACCTACACTTGTGATAGTATATAATGACCTACACTTGTGATAGTATATAATGCCTACACTTGTGATAGTATATAATTGACCTACACTTGTGATAGTATATAATGCCTACACTTGTGATAGTATATAATGACCTACTTGTGATAGTATATAATTACCTACACTTGTGATAGTATATAATGCCTACACTTGTGATAGTATATAACTGACCTACACTTGTGATAGTATATAACTGACCTACACTTGTGATAGTATATAACTGGCCTACACTTGTGATAGTATATAACTGGCCTACACTTGTGATAGTATATAACTGACCTACACTTGTGATAGTATATAATTGACCTACACTTGTGATAGTATATAATTGACCTACACTTGTGATAGTATATAATTGACCTACACTTGTGATAGTATATAATTGACCTACACTTGTGATAGTATATAATTGACCTACATTTGTGATAGTATATAATTAACCTACACTTGTGATAGTATATAATTGACCTACACTTGTGATAGTATATAATTGACCTACACTTGTGATAGTATATAACTGACCTACACTTGTGATAGTATATAATTGACCTACACTTGTGATAGTATATAACTGACCTACACTTGTGATATTATATAACTGACCTACACTTGTGATAGTATATAACTGACCTACACTTGTGATAGTATATAACTGACCTACACTTGTGATAGTATATAACTGACCCACACTTGTGATAGTATATAATTGACCTACACTTGTGATAGTATATAACTGACCTACACTTGTGATAGTATATAACTGACCTACACTTGTGATAGTATATAACTGGCCTACACTTGTGATAGTATATAACTGACCTACACTTGTGATAGTATATAACTGACCTACACTTGTGATAGTATATAACTGGCCTACACTTGTGATAGTATATAACTGACCTACACTTGTGATAGTATATAACTGACCTACACTTGTGATAGTATATAACTGGCCTACACTTGTGATATTATATAACTGACCTACACTTGTGATAGTATATAACTGACCTACACTTGTGATAGTATATAACTGACCTACACTTGTGATAGTATATAACTGACCTACACTTGTGATAGTATATAACTGACCTACACTTGTGATAGTATATAACTGGCCTACACTTGTGATAGTATATAACTGGCCTACACTTGTGATAGTACTATATAACTGACCTACACTTGTGATAGTATATAACTGACCTACACTTGTGATAGTATATAACTGACCTACACTTGTGATAGTATATAACTGACCTACACTTGTGATAGTATATAACTGACCTACACTTGTGATAGTATATAACTGACCTACACTTGTGATAGTATATAACTGACCTACACTTGTTTTCTTCACTATAATTTTCCCATCATGGGTGAAACATTGGTGGATTTTATCATTATTCTCTCGCTTAAGTTTTCTTATTCTATACCAGAGGTTCTGACGTTTTTTGGTCAGACATTCGTTTATATATACCTCATTCCTGGCTGTAATAGATGATTTAATTAGATTTTTTTTCCTGTCATGTGTGGTGAATCTAATCATAACACTTTTTCTACCATTGGAGCCTAGTAATCGTGCTTCCTTTATTTCTGTCACTGGTACATTAACGTGTATTTGATCTTTGATGATCTGTATAGTAATGTCTTTACTGTTTGCTTGGGTCATGTCACTGGGAAAGATGGACTGTTCACTATTACTGAGTCTGATAACTTATCTTGCTCGGTTTTTTTCCTCTTGTAGTGCAAGGTAATCATTAAACTGGTTATCCATATTGTTCTTCCACTCCTTTACTGCTTCCTCAACCTTTGTGTTTATAGATGTTATCTGTTCAGTGTGGCTATCAATGAAAATTTGGAGGGTTTTGCCAAAATCAGTCATTCCAGTTGTTGTTAACTTTTGTTCAAGGCTGAGGATTTTGTTTTCAAGTTGTGTCATCCTGGTATCTTGTTGTAGAAGTGCTTTACGTTGGTCCATATTTTCATTGATTAATTTGATGATGTATGACTTTAGAGTATCTGGATCATTCGTCATACCTGAGAGATTATCGGGGGTGAAACCAGTGAAGGGGGAGCTTGTGGGGGAGGCAGCCATGTTTGTTGTTGATGCGTCGCCCTGGGTGGTGGTGAGGGGGGTGGAGGGTGTACCGGCGTCCTGGGTAGACAAGTTGATTAGTAGATTTCTTGGTGTTTTCTTGCTGATATTGGAATTGGTCCTTCTGATGTTACGTCTCATTTTAACACAGTAGTCGGAGAAGTTGATGCGGCAAGAAGGAAAAGCTGTAGGCTGGTTAGTTTGATTTAGTTTGATATCTTTATTATGCACCCCATACCGTGGGCGGTAGGCAAAAGATTACATAGGTACATAATGTGTCCAGGGACTGGACCCCAAAGTTTTGATAGCTGAGCAAGTTACAAAGGTAATGAACGAACAAGCTACAAAGGTAATGAACTCACAAGTTACAAAGGTAATGAAACATGTAAGTAAATTTACTTACTTTCGTTTATACATGGTTACAATCATGAACAAATTATAATGCAATGAACAATTCACTAGTCTACACCCGGTCATAACTGTAATGAGTTCTTGGTGCAAATTTTATTGTTGGGTCACACACACACACATATACATATACACATACACACACATACACATACACACATATATATACATACACACCCACACGCACACACAACAGGCCCAGCCTTCAATCGACATGTGCATAGGACAAAGATGGCAATCAACACGCACACACACACACACACGTGTCAATGCTTTATTTACAGGGAGCAAAGTCAGGGTATTTTTCCAGAATGGTCTGTAATATACCAGTGTGGATAAAATACTTTGACATATCTTGAACATTTCTGAGTGAGTTGTCTCTGAATTCATTAATTTTGTCGCACTCCAGTACATAATGACGCAGGGTGTGATTTAACCTGCCAAAGATACTTGTAACCCAGCCGGAGGCGGGCGGTTGTGACATCCAAGAGTCTGCTTATTTTGTTGGATGCACCATAGACATGTGGCTCCTCCTGCATGATAGAATGATGATAGATGGACTGACTGGTGTCAAACTCCCTGAGTCTTAAGTCAATAAAATTCAGTTGAAGTTCTTTTCGTATTATTGTTCTCAAACTGCTAACTGACAAGCCAAGATTGTAATCTATCCCCTCTTTGAAAGCATAAAACTTAGCCAATTTATCAGTTCTATCATGCATCTGAAGACCAATGTGAGATGGAATCCACAGCATGTGCACTCTGACTCTACTATCCAGAATCCTACCATACCTGTGCCTGGCTTCTGACACGAGCATGCTACAAGTTATACTTGATGAGTTGAGAGCATTTATGGATGACAGAGAATCAGTTACAATTAGAGAGTTAACCTTAGATACATGGACGCATTTGAGTGCAAGGAGTATGGCAAACAGTTCTGTAGAGGCCCAGTTATTGATGCGTGCTCCAATTTCTTTAAGAGAGCCATCACTCTGTATGACAACAGCAGTACTACTAGGCTGGTAAGCGTTTGTTTGGCAGCGGGGTGGTGCTTTGGGTTTGAGGGGCAGTCTTCCTTTAATCGTCAGTTTATTTGGTTTGTCGGTCTCACTGCTGGTATTATTGGGTCATTCTGGATGCTACGTTGGTTAGTGCAGTTTACATACACACACAAGCATACATACACACACGAGCATACATAAACACAAGAACATACATACACACACGAGCATACATAAACACACGAGCATACATACACACACGAGCATACATAAACACAAGAACATACATACACACACGAGCATACATAAACACACGAGCATACATACACACACGAGCATGCATACACACACGAGCATACATACACACACGAGCATACATACACACACGAGCATACATAAACACACGAGCATACATACACACACGAGCATACATACACACACGAGCATACATACACACACGAGCATACATACACACACAAGCATACATACACACACGAGCATACATAAACACAAGAACATACATACACACACGAGCATACATAAACACACGAGCATACATACACACACGAGCATACATACACACACGAGCATACATACACACACGAGCATACATACACACACGAGCATACATACACACACGAGCATACATACACACACGAGCATACATACACACACGAGCATACATACACACACAAGCATACATACACACACGAGCATACATACACGCACGAGCATACATACACGCACGAGCATACATACACGCACGAGCATACATACACGCACGAGCATACATACACACACGAGCATACATACACACACGAGCATACATACACACACGAGCATACACACACGAGCATACACACACGAGCATACACACACGAGCATACACACACGAGCATACACACACGAGCATACACACACGAGCATACACACACGAGCATACACACACGAGCATACATACATACACGAGCATACATACACACACGAGCATACATACACACACGAGCATACATACACACACGAGCATACATACACACACGAGCATACATACACACACGAGCATACATACACACACGAGCATACATACACACACGAGCATACATACACGCACGAGCATACATACACACACGAGCATACATACACACAGAGCATACATACACACAGAGCACATACATACACACATGAGCATACACACACACGGCATCATAGCACTACATACACACACGAGCATACATGTGTTGTGGGGTTCTTTTCATAGATTTGGTAATATTAACAGATGATGAGCTTGGGTTTTGGTAGCGTTTAATGAGGCGTTGGATATATGGGAGCTGAGAGCCTATGCCTGTGTGTCTGTCCTGCACTGAGTCTGGATGTTAACTGAAGCTTCTAGGCCGCCAGCGCTGAGGCATTCAAAAGGCAGGCCTATCATTGGCTGATGCCAGATCACATGGGCAGAGGTTGGAAATCACGTGAACAGCCGTTGGTGCAGCCGTTATAAGTACAACCCGTACAGCTCGGGCATGCTACGTATGGCGTCTCGACATACAACTATACAAACTAAGGGCAACAGGCAACAACTCTCAACTGATTCTATACAATGTCAAAGTACACAACAGTTAACATTATACTTCACATGGATATTATCGTGACTGAACAATCTACATTACTATATGATTCATCTTGATACTTGGGAATTGATTAAATGAGCTCATTCTAGAAAATCATGATAAAAGAGATAAAAAAAAAAAATTTTGTTCGATCGAACTGTCTTCATGTGATCTACGAATTCTGAGGAAATAAATTACAAGAAGGTAGTGATTAACAGACAAGGTAGATCTGGTGCACACAAATCTATACTGTTAATTCTCAGAACTCGGAGAGAACGTGAACACACAAAAAAAAATTTGAGTAATACTAAGTAGATATTATAACACACAGTTAAACGCTTACTACATATTTATCTATACAGGTTATTTACATTTAACCCCAACTCTGCTAGGGTGAGATTGATATAGGCTGTATAATTATCATCTCTGGGTGGATCAAACTCTGTTACAATAGGTAACTCAACTTCTGATTGAGGAGGATCTACACTGGTATCTACAAATGATACTTGAGGACTTCTCAACACTTGTCGTGTACGCAGGGAATAACGACATTCAGGTTGATCTGACTGATCATTAGAGGTAGAGGGTACAGCAACAGGAGAATTATCAGATTCTGTCTCACTTGTCTGATTATTAGGGTTGTCAGGGACTTCGTCATCATCATCGCATACTAACTTCATATGATCTAAATGCGATTCTTTAAACTGACCCGTGCTAATTTCTCTAACTTTATACTTGTTGCCGTTAATATGTTCGACTACTCTATAAGGACAAACGAACTTTTGATCGAGTTTTGGCATTGCTGAACATCTGGTACATCGTGAACTAGCTGCAAGGCTACTTTCACTAGTGACTGAGGAATTACTAATTGGTATACTCTTCTACTAGGATTACCCAAATCGGTAGTGCGATACAGTAATTCTTGGTTCATAACAAAGTCACTAATGGGTGCTGGTTGCTTCACAGAGAGAATAAGGTCTTTCTGGAGCAGGAATCTAACCACACCAGATCACAAGGGGTCTTGTCTTTGAGCAGTCTTTACATCCTCATCACTAAATGGAGGATCGGCAGTTACTACACTGACATGACGCGACAAAGCATCAGCAACTACATTGGATTTGCATAACTGTATAATTGCGTTCAGCCTTAGTAAGGACTCGGCTAGCAAATGCAACTAATCTCTTAAACTGAGTTTTCTTTATTCACTAAGAACTGGGAACACTTTCCTACTGGAGGAATGAACGGCACAGTGGAGTGGAAGGACTCTCCCCAGGTAAAATAGATAGCTCAATAACACAAAGTATGAGCAAAGGAGAATGGCTCTCACTATCTCTTACTGCAGGTAATAATTACTCGACACACGACACTTTACTCTGCAAAGGACTTACTGTCAACTGGAAAGAACACTATCTGGAACACGAGGGACAACAACTGGCACTCTAGTGAATACACTAGCAACAGAAACGGCTTTCTGCAATTACTTTTGCATCAGCGAGAGATGCTATAACTCATTCAAGTAGTCTTTCTTCAACAAAGCGTCCCCTGGAGAGGAACTACTACTTGAACTAGCAACATTGCAAGGATAGACTCAGTACTCAAGGCGGTCCGGGATACCTCCGGCACCCTAGGCATCTGAACGCTATCTTGCATGCAAGATATTGTAGGGACTGAATTCCAGACAGGAGTGACAGTAATACCAGTATCTTGACCGCTCGGCTACGTTAATACATAATGCACAAAGCTATCAGGACTGACTTTGAACTTCACATTCCGCAGAACTGTTATAACTCTCTGATACAAGCTGTGAGAACAAACACATTGCTCAAGAGCTAGATACTGTCTTTCAGTCGGTAAGGAACTATCAGGATCACGAAGGAAACTATAATGACTCTGTGGCTGGGTAGGTCTAGCATTCGTTAAGGGACTATCATGAATTTCAGCAAGGGCATTTGGAACATTAGAGCACTGAATGCCGTCATTAGCTACACTACTGTAAGGTAAGTGAGGCATACTTGCAATGAAAATTGCACAAGGAATAAATTCAGGTAAAAATGAGAATGGTAAAATAATCACAGTACACAATTAGTTAAAATGGAAATTAAACACATTCATTGAATTAGATGCAGAAAAGGGGTTAAAACAACTAATGTACACTGCATAAGAAATGACAACTCACTCACTGAAATTTGACTGTAAAAATTTAAAGAATTACTTTACAATTGAAATAAAAAGGCAATATGAATACTGTATGGATTAACTGCAAAGTTATCTCTCTCTACTGTAATTCAAACACAAGTACTAGATGAGAAATAATAAATCAATGCAAAGTGGAAATACAATAAAAATTGTATTCAACTGGCAAAATACTAGAAAACAAATTTTCTTAAGAGAAAATGACACTAGAATTTAATATGCATTGCTGGCTGAAGAATTAACTATGATGCTGACAACTTGCATTGAATTATTAGCAATTTTCAGGATAACACTGAGTAAAATGGAATAAAGTGCACAATACTGTATGCAAAAATAACAAGAACAAGTAATCACTACTGGAGAATAATTTTAAAGTATAATCAATGTATGGTATTGCATAAACAATTTACTGCATCAACTAAAAAATCAATGTTGCACTGGGCACAAGGAGAATGAACACTTTAACTCTTAGTTCACTTAAGAAAACTAATGAAAATGATTATAAAGAATATTACTTTACTTAACATATGAATATTAAGAGTGAATTTGTTCAAGGAATTATTGATAAGGTCAACACAAAGACAATAATATACAAACTGAAATAAAGGTGAAAAAAAACTTACAGTTTTGCAGGAGAATACACAACACAATAAGATTCAGTCAGTGAATGTGATAGTTTATGCAATAAGATCTTGCATGTGAAAGTATATATATATAGAGATAGTTCTTGCTGCTTCAGACAAAATATATTCAATGAACATGTTCTGCAAAAAATTAAAAAAAATGAGGCACAGGTTGACACAAAAATATAAACTATCTGTTGAACTAAAACAGGTGAGATACTGGCACAAAAAATTAATGGGACACAATGAATGGCACACAGGAAAATGAAATATGCAACTAGGAACACTGGGGCATAAACAATAAGGAACTATGCACAGACACTGCATAAAAACACAAGGGAATGCACTGGGAGAAAAATAAAAGACAGGGAATTAATACACACTGCAATAATAACGAATAAATCAAATACTGCACTCAAGGACAAGAAAATTTATACACAAGTACTTACTGCATGTGTACGAGTTTACACAAGGAACATAGATATAAAATGAGACACGGAATACATGAAAAAAACTGTAACAGATTATATACATGAATTTGCAACTGAAAACACAGGTCTTTAAATGTCACTAAGAAAATTCACTGCTTAAATGTCTCACACACACGAATGTCTATAATAGAATAGAGTCTAATGATGAATGAACGACGAATGTAGGTGGAGAGAATATATTCCTGGTCGTTGACTGCTGAGTCTTGTAGAAATGCGCTTTCCGAAGAACTCACACAGCAAGCTTTTACGTTGGCGCTCTGGGATGAAGGAAGACACTCTCGACTTGCTATGTGAGCCAGAAACAATGCTGCTGGTACCCCAGATAGGGTAGAAAATACCACAAAATATTGGCTGGTAGTGGAAGTGTGAGCGGTGGTTTGTTTTGTTTACAGCAGCGTGGGTGGTGAGTGGCGCGCGCATGGATGACGTCACGGCTGCTCGACTCGCTGGGACACCCGCGCTGAGATGACGTCACTGCTGCCTGACTCGCTGGCGGTGGGCGATGACGTCACGGCGTTCGGCCAGTACACTAAGTTCTCACGGCCTTGGGACTACTAACCCAGGTGGCTTTTTTCACACTAAGCCACAGGAATGGTGAATATCACTCTGACAAGCGTCCAACTTGTAGCACAGAGCGAGTGGAGACAATACTGCAAGGAACTGGCTTGCTGAAGAAACGACTGGCTTACTTGTATAACTGGCTTTCCTGAAGAAGCTGGCTTAGCTCTCTGGACTGTGAACCTGAATTCTCTTACTTGCACACAGCAGTGAAGAATTGGGTGGATGGCAGGAGGCACTGGATGACTGTAGGCTGGCTTAGGCTCTTCCCATAAACTGGCTTACTTGTTGGCTTAATTGCAAAACCCAGATCAACTCTTCGGAGGTTTACTTGCAATTAGAAGCCAGAAGACTGGAGACACTGCTTCAGAAGAGTCTTGGATGGGTGACGTCACGGGTGAGGGAAGGTGAGTCGCTGGCGACGGTTGATATTGACGCTGGAGGCACTGAACACCGGCTCTTCCTCTTCTCGTTAAATCTGCTCAGATTACACAAAATCTAGGCCCACAAGCTGTCACCATTTGTGTTGTGGGGTTCTTTTCATAGATTTGGTAATATTAACAGACGATGAGCTTGGGTTTTGGTAGCGTTTAATGAGGCGTTGGATATATGGGAGCTGAGAGCCTATGCCTGTGTGTCTGTCCTGCACTGAGTCTGGATGTTAACTGAAGCTTCTAGGCCGCCGGCGCTGAGGCATTCAAAAGGCAGGCCTATCATTGGCTGATGCCAGATCACATGGGCAGAGGTTGGAAATCACGTGAACAGCCGTTGGTGCAGCCGTTATAAGTACAACCCGTACATACATACACACACGAGCATACATACACACACGAGCATACATACACACACGAGCATACATACACGCACGAGCATACATACACACACGAGCATACATACACACACGAGCATACATACACACACGAGCATACATACACACACGAGCATACATACACGCACGAGCATACATACACACACGAGCATACATACACACACGAGCATACATACACACACGAGCACACGCACTTACACATATATGAGTACACAAATTCAAATGCAAAAACACACAAGCACACACATATTCACACACACACACACACACACACACACACAACTGGTAATGTTTTATTTACAAGGAGCAAAGTCAGGGTATTTTTCCCGAATGGTCTGTAATATAAACCTGTGTTTATTAAAATACTTTGACATATCTTGAACATTTCTAAGTGAGTTGTCTCTGAATTTATTAATTTGATCGTACTCCAGTACATAATGACCCAGGGTGTGACAATAATCCATTTGATAAATTAGACACATATGCAACACTTGGGTATCTTTATTGAGGAAACGTTTCGCCACACAGTGGCTTCATCAGTCCAATACAAAGGAGAATCGTGAAGAACAGGAGGAGTTGAGGTGGTCAGTCCCTGCCCTGAGTCGATGTTGTCAGTCCATCACCTTGAATAGAATCAGATAGTGGAAGGGAAGCTTATAACTGAGACAGGAGAGGGCAGCAGTCTAGAAGGTGTCACATTTGACCAATGTGGAAGTAGGTCATGCCCAAGGATTAGGACAAATGTGACACCTTCTACGACTGCTGCACCTCTCCTGTCTACAGTATATAAGCTTCCTCTTCGCACGTATGCTGTATTCTATTCAAGATTGATGGACTGACAACATCGACTCAAGGTTGAGGGACTGACCACCTCAAACTCCTCCTGTTCTTCACGATTCTTCTTTGTATGGACTGATGAAGCCACTGTGTGGCGAAACGTTTCCTCAATAAAGATACCCAAGTGTTGCATATGTGTCTAATTTACCAACTCGTCGGTTCTCTGAACCATTCATTTACAATAGTCCATTTGGCAAAGTTTACATTTCGTTTGGTCTACATCTGGTGGTGGTGATTTAACCCTTAAACTGTCCACACGTAGATCTACGTTCACTCGCCTACTGCTCCGAATATTTTGAAAAAAAAAAAAAAAATTAAATGAAGAGCGCATTTTTATAAACAGGATAGGCTAAAAAAAATTAGGGTCAGTACTTACTGAGATATAAGCCGCCAAGTTGGTACTGGATGCTCACCTGACGCCAACATCAAGTCCTGCCGCTTGCAGAAGTATTGCAGATATACTTTTTTTTCTAGTTTTTATTTTACTTTTATATAATTTTTATGTTCTGATAATTACAATTTATAATAGTTCTTGTGATTTCATAGCCAATCTTTGTTCTATTAGGTACTGATGTACGGGTTGTACTTATAACGGCTGCACCACAACGGCTGTTCACGTGATTTCCAACCTCTGGCCATGTGATCTGGCATCAGCCAATCATAAGCCTGCCTTTTGAATGCCTCAGTGCCGGGCGGCCTAGCAGATCAGTTCCCTTGGGGTAGGCATACGAGACGGACACAGGCATAGGCTCTCAGCTCCCATATATCCAACGCCTCATTAAACGCTACCAAAACCCAAGCTCATCGTCTGTTAATATTACCAAATCTATGAAAAGAACCCCACAACACAAATGGTGACAGCTCGTGGGCCTAGATTTTGTGTAATCTGAGCAGATTTAACAAGAGAGAAAGAAGAAGCCGGTGTGAGAGAGTACCGCCGCGAGCGTCAATATCAACCGTCGCCAGCGACTCACCTTCCCTCACCCGTGACGTCACCCATCCAAGACTCTTCTGAAGCAGTGTCTCCAGTCTTCTGGCTTCTAATTGCAAGTAAACCTCCAAGAGTTGATCTGGGTTTTGCAATTAAGCCAACAAGTAAGCCAGTTTATGGAAGAGCCTAAGCCAAGCCTGCAGTCATCCAGTCTGTCTCTTGTCATTCATCCTGCATTTCACTGCTGTGTGCAAGTAAGAGAATTCAGGTTCACAGTCCAGAGAGCTAAGCCAGCTTCTTCAGGAAAGCCAGACATACAAGTAAGCCAGTCGTTTCTTCAGCAAGCCAGTTCCTTGCAGTATTGTCTCCACTCGCTCTGTGCTACAAGTTGACGCTTGTCAGAGTGATATTCACCATTCCTGTGGCTTAGTGTGAAAAAGCCACCTGGTTAGTAGTTCCTAGGCCGTGCGAACTAGTGTACTGGCCGAACCCCGTGACGTCATCGCCCACCGCCAGCGAGTCAGGCTGCAGTGACGTCATCCATGCGCGCGCCACTCACCACCCGCGCTATTGTAAACAAAGATACCACCTGCTAATACTACCCTCGACCAGCCAGCATTTTGTGGTATTTCTACCCTATCTGGGGTACCAGCAGCATTGTTTCTGGCTCACATAGGTACTAAATGTACAAATAGTCACAATCACACCAACAGGTGAACATTTCACCTGCCTTGGTCATTTACTATTGTCTATAAATATATAGGAAGTATTTATAGATCCCAGCAATGTTTTAGACATCCTGGAGTATATATGAAACACCTTGAAGAATGGTGGTTGACAATTGTGGCCCGGTGGTCTGGGTGGCTAGAGCTCTCGCTTCACACACGGAGGGCCCGGGTTCGATTCCCGGGGTTGGAAACATTTCGACGTGTTTCCTTACACCTGTTGTCATGTTCACCTAGCAGCAAATAGGTACCTGGGTTGTTAGTCGACTGGTGTGGGTCGCACCCTGGGGACAAGATTGAGGATCACAATGGAAATAAGACAGACAGACCTCGATGACGCACTGACTTTCTTGGGTTATCCTGGGTGGCTAACCTCCGGGGTTAAAAATCCGAAGAAATCTTATCTTTGTTTTCACTGTCTGTGTCTATCTGTCTGTCTATCTATCTGTCTGTCTATCTATCTGTCTGTCTATCTATCTGTCTGTCTATCTATCTGTATGTCTATATATTGTCTGTCTATCTATCTGTCTGTCTGTCTGTCTGTCTATGTCTGTCTATGTATGTCTATGTCTGTCTGTCTATGTCTGCTCTATGTCGTCTGTCTATGTCTGTCTGTCTATGTCTGTCTGTCTATCTGTCTGTCTATCTGTCTGTCTATCTGTCTGTCTATCTGTATGTCTGTCTGTCTGTCTGTCTATCTGTCTGTCTGTCTGTCTATCTGTCTGTCTATCTGTCTGTCTATCTGTCTAGCTCTGCTTATCTGTCTTTCTGTCTGCCTGCCTATGGGGCCTGGAGTACATGAAACTCCTTGAAGAATGGTGTTATGACAAGTGTCAGATAACACTGACAGCCCAATGACATTGATGAATGTGAGGAGGGAACCCTCTTTGTTTCCACTGTCTATCTGTCTGTCTGTCTAGCTCTGCTTATCTGTCTTTCTGTCTGCCTGTGTGTGTGTCTTTCCGTCTGCTTGTCTCAGTCTCAGAGTGCGGCTCAAACCAACAGGTATTATACACGATGCAGAAGTGACAATGTGTATTACTTGCCAGTCATGCGTATTATGTCTTATATATACAAGCATTGTATAGCACTTTGCCTGGAATTTTGGGTTATCCTAGGTAATTTACACTATGTATAATAATTGTACTTATGTGTACATGTGAAAGAGAGACAGAGAGAGAGATATTACAGATATATATAGATACAGAATATATAGGACAGTTAGATATAGACAGAGATATAGACAGATATAGACAGAGATATAGACAGAGAGACAGCCAAAGCCAGCCTGCCGAATACATAAGAACATAAAAAAGAAGGAACACTGCAGCAGGCCTACTGGCCCATGCAAGTCAGGTCCATGTCACCCCCCAGCTTAGAACAATGACCCACCTAGTCAGGTCACATCCTCTGAAGGAAGGAGCACAGCATCAGACCTAGTTGCACAAACTAGTCAGGTCCAACTCACACGCACCCACAGCCACTCATGTATTTATCTAACCTATTTTTACTTTCCTCTTATAAGGGAAGTGTTAATGGGACATGACATCAGTAAATCCCTGGTGTTTGCCACACTATTTGCTCTAGCTGACACTCAATTGAACTAGTGCTCCCACAAGGTACTAAGTGGTCCCAGATTTTTTTAATACTGCACACACTGAGGGCGCAGACACATTCTTCATGTCTAGGCGACTCAGGCCTATCACACTAAATTTGAAGGAATGAAAATAAAACGTTGATCACGTCCGGAGCAGTCGCGAGTGAACGTGTATCTACGTGTGGATAGTTTAAGGGTCCTGCCAAAGATACTTATAACCCAGCCGGAGGTGAGGGTTGAGTGACATCCAAGAGTCTGCTTATTTTGTTAGATGCACCATAGACATGTGGCTCCTCCTGCATAATAGAATGATGATAGATGGACTGACTGGTGCAATCTCTGTTACAAATGACACGATATCTATTAGAAATAGACATCTCCAGTGAACACTAGAAAGGAATGCCCTTCAGCATCCAGCCTGTTACTGGGCTTTTGCAACAAAGTCAGTATCCTGGTCCAGTTATCTGATATTATCAATATCATAAGATGATTACAACTGAGAGGGTACTAACCAAAGAATAAAATTTAATAGATTTATTAACAAAGTTAGAGTCTAGGGTTTCAAAGTAAATAAATGTACATATGATCAGGATGTTCATTAAGTTATGAATTAGGAGGTTAGCTCCTACACTTCTCTCATATACATAAGACTGTGCTGAAGGCACATATATCTAAATGACTCTGAAGCACCATCAGGTACAATGTCAGCAATACAAGCATATGCAGAGATATACAAATGAGTGTATGAGTGTGCTCCAGGTAACTTGTTAAGACTCGACTTGAACAGTGACCGACTGAACGTCTTTCATAAGCAGCTTCTTAACAAACTGACAATCAGAACAGCTTGATTGAACACTAAAATGACCAATTGCAGAACAGCAATATAACAAGCAACAGCAACACAGCGTCAGGAACAAGGAGATAGAAAATCGACACTAACTGGGGACCATCAGCAGATCCTCCAAAATTGTCACAAAACTCCCACTACTGAATCAGGT
>WNWK01025867.1:0-28056 GCA_009830355.1 Cherax destructor
ATTTTCACACCCCCTGGGTTTCTTCTTTTCTTATAGTTCTGGTTCTTTTTCCTCTTTTCCCCCTGGGGAAGGGGGCAAAATTTTTTTTCCCCGTAAACCCGTTTCTTAAGAGGCGATTAAAAGGGGGAAAACGGGCCCCCTTTTTCTTTTTTATTACTCATTACCCCTTTGGTTTCCCTTTTGTTTTTCGTTTTGGGTTTTTTGGGGCCTTTTTTAGGAAAATTTTTTTAGTTTTTATTGTTTTTTTTTTGGCCATGGGACCCCCCGGGGGCCCCCAAAAAAGGGACCCCCCAACCCCCCCCCTTGTCAGGGTCTAGCATTTTTTTCGCTTGGGGTCCCCCAAGTTTTTAAAACTTTAATTCAATTCATTTTTTTTGGGCCCTTTTATTGTGTGTGACTACTAAAAAAACTACCATGGCCCAAAAGGGGCTCTAGTGCCCTTTTTTGGAAAAAAAGTAAAGGAACTGTAAAAGGGGGAAAAGGGGGAAAAAAATGAAGGGGGGAGGGGCCGATGGGTTTAAAATTTAAGCGATTTTTCCAGGGTAGCTTTGAGGGGGAGTTTAACATGCAGGCAATTGGGGGAAAAAAAAGGGAGTGTGGGGGGCATGCGGGGTTTTAAGCATCTCCCCAGGGAGTCATGAAATGCAGGGAGTGTAAAAGGCAGGGGGGGAAAATCAAAAGGGCATGAGGGATGGGCAGGGGGGGGCCCCCGGGCATGCGGGGAGTGGGGCACCCATGCAGGGGTTCCCGGGGAAAATGAACAGGTATGCAGGAGTTGGCGGGTTGGGGGAGTGTAACGGGTATGCGGGGGAGTGCCCCCAGGTATGGGGGAGGGGTTTTTGCATGGGGGAAAATTAAAAGCTTTAGCAAAAGTGTGATGGGGGGGAGTGTAACAGGTATGCGGGGGGTGTGGCATGCAGGGGGGGGGAGTGTGCGGGAGTGTGTCCCATGCAGGGAGTGTGGGGGGAGTGTGGCTTTATGCGGGGAGTGAAAGGGGCAGGGAGTGTAACAGGTATAAAAGGGGGGGTATGCGGGATGGCATGGGGGGGGAAGTTAACGGGTATGAAAAAATTGATGTAGGGGGGGGAGTGTAACAGGTAGCGGGGGGGGGAAACGGGTATGCAGGGTGGGTGCCAAATTTTTAGCTTTTTAATGTGGGGAGTGTAGCATAGGGGGAGTGTGGGGGCAGGAGGGATTTTGGGGGGTTGGGGGGGGAAAAACGGGGGAAAAACCCAGGGGGGGGGAAGAAAAAGGCGGGTTGCGGGGGGAGTGTGGCATGCTGGGGGGTGGCATGTATGCGGGGGGAAAATTTTGCAGGGAGTGTAACAGGTAGGGGGGGTGTAGCATGCATGCAGGGTGTAGGGGGAGTGTAGCATGCATGCGGGGGTGTAGCGGGGAGTGTAGCATGTATGCAGGGGTGCATGTATGCAGGGAGTGTTAACAGGTATGCAGGGAGTGTTGGGGGTATGCAGGGGTGTAGCATGTAGGGGGGGGAGTGGGTATGCAGGGAGTGTAGCATTTTGGGGGGGGGGTGTAACAGGTATGCAGGGGGGGGAAATTATGCGGGGGGGGGGCAGGTAGGGGGAGTGTAGCAAAAAAAGGGAAAAAGGGGTGTAAAGGGGAGTGTGGCAGGCGGGGGGAAGTGTGGGGGGGGGGGGGGAAAGGTGTAGGGGGGGAAGGTGCCCCCGGATAAGGACTTGGTGGGGGGTCATATGGAGGTTTCCCCCTTTTCCCCCTCCCCTTTTTCCCTCCCCCCCCCCAAAACAACATCCCCCCTTCAATAAGGAAGGGGTGCCACATTCAGTTCATTCATTTGTGCATGTAAATCTTTTTTTTAAGGGCCCCCCCAAAAATTTTTTCCCAAAACCGGGGGTTTTTTTTGGAGCGGGTTAATTGAATTTCCATTATTTCTTAGGGGGGAAAAAAGTTTTGGTTTTCCCTTTTGGGTTTTCGTCTTCGGGAAAAGGTTTAAAAAAAAAAGGGGGGTGACTGAAAAAATTTAAAAAAATTTTTTTTTCCTTTTTTGGCCAAACCCCAGTGGGAAAGGGGCCGGAGGGGGGGTTTAAGAAAAAAAATCTTCCCTTTCATGTTTTTCCTCGTGATTCGGCGGTTTGGGAATGCATCGGGTGGGCCCCCACTGTAAACCCCTTTTTCCCCCGCCCCACACACCATTCAGAGGCAGTCTGGCATTGTTTATCGGTAATTTCCCCAAAATTTAGGGGAAACATTTAAAATATTTTTGTTTTTGTGTTTAAAAAATAAATAAGCCACCATGGGCCCAAAAAAGGTTTTTTTTTAACCCCCCAGTAAAAAAAAATGAGAAACATGATAGCATTCAGAAAAAAATCTTTTTAAAATTGATAGTGGTGTGGGGGGGGCCCGGGGGTTGCCAGGATGTAGGGCCCCAAACCCCCCTTCAACCATCACTTCCATGTGGCGAAAAAAAGGGTAAGGAAGGGTGTTTTTGCAAAAGGGGAGATTTTAAAAAAAAAAAATGAAAAATACTTGAAGATGTTGAGAATTTGTTGTTGGGTGTGGATTAGAAACAATTAGGGGGAGATAGTGTTATCGTGGTAATTTGCAACCCCGGCCCGGCCCCCTTTTGACAAAAATTTTAAAGGGGAAAAGGTTTTGGGAAAAAAATGCTTGGGGGGGTTTAAAATTAAGGAACCCAAAAAAGGGGTTTTTAAAAAGGGGGGTTTAAAAACAGTGCCTACAAGGGAAGGCATGGCCCCAAAGGGACCAATTTGCAAATGGGGGGTGAAAAAAATTTTTTAGGAAATTTGGGGGGTTTTTGGGCTTTTTTGTTCAATTTACAAAATTTTTTCCCTTTTTGGGAAAAAAGCCCCCAAAAGGAAAATTTAAAATTTTTAGGAAAAGACCCCCGGAAAAAAAAACCAAAAGTAATATGTCTTCTGGTATATCAACTGACACCAAAAACAGCCATTAACCTTTTCAGGGGTCCGTGCCGTAGTTCTACGGCTTTGAGTTCAGGATCCAAACCGTAGTTCTATCGTCATGAGCTCAGCTCACTCAGATAAGCTGTGAGCGGTAAATTTGGGCCTGGATATGAGAGAATACATCTATGTAGTAAGTATGCACCACATAAAACAAATCCTGCAGCACACAGTGCATAATGAGAAAAAAACTGAAACCGTAATTTTCAATTAAAACAGCGACTTTGCAGTGTTTTTTTGTGTACTTTTTATAGTTGTATTTGCTATTACTTGACCTCATTTGATAGAATGGAAGATATATTACAGATATAGAAATGATTTTGATTGGTTTTAGTATTGGAAATGGCTTGAAACTGAGCTCAAAGTAGCGGAAATATTAAATTTTTGCCAATGATCAAGAGTAAACAAATGACCTCACACGTCTAATATGCACCAGCTGGTGGATCTAATATACGTTCACAAATGTGGTGATATTATTTGTACAATTATTACAATATTGCATAACAGTAAATCTTCCATTTTTTGGTTTGAATAAAAATTCATTATGTGAATAAAAAAATCAAAATGTAATTCATTTGTAAAGACTGAAAATGTAACTAATGAACAGAGGAAATGTTAGTTTAGTGCCAGGAATGCCTGCATTGTTTATTCTGCACCCTTTTTTGAAATTGGAATATTTTGAACTTTGAGTTAAATTGGCTAAATTACCAATTTCCAATCACTTTATTTTGTAGTTGAAACAGTTGACTGGGCGATTTCTTGTGCTCAATCGATAGAATAGAAGTAATACTAGTGAAATAGTAAAGAATTTGGTCGACTGGAATAATGTAATTGGCCTAAAATGGCAAAATCACCGATGAGTAAATATCGCTGACGCATCAAAATTCGTGAGAGCATAATTTCGTCAATTTTCAATCAAATTTCGTACTTTTTGTTTTATTACCTTCAGAAAAAGATTCTCTACCATTTCATAAGAAAAAATGACCCAGAAAATGCACCAGCCACTATTTTAACCCAAACACCAGGTCAGAGATTTGCTGTTACCATCATGCACTGCATGGAGCAAGAATTTTTTTTATACCATGCACATCCACCACACACATCCATTCTCTCATGTCTAAGCTAAAATTTACCAATCACGGCATATTTGAGGGTGCTATGATTAAGACAAGTTTACATCTGCCACACTGGCCTCAATGACACAGATCTATGTGAAACACTGAAAGAGTTACAGAAATAAATAATGGCTGTGATAAAAAAATGATTAAGTAAATGAAAAAAATAGGAAAAATAAGTAGGAGTAAAAGAAGAAGCTACCTAAATAACTTTGTACAGTACTTCCCCCATATGTGCGGGTGATACATTCCAAGACCTACCAAGGATGCCCAAAACCGCAGAATGCACCAAACCCTATATACAAGTCGTTTTTCATTTACATACATACCTATGATTAATTATGAACCATAAGACATTACCAACATTAAATAATAATAATAAAATACATTCCTTTTCCTCCTCCTCCTTCCCCGCCACTGTTACCACCGCCACCACCAATAATAATAATACTCAGCACCAGTGCTGTCTCTGGTTAATGTGAACAACATACCAGATGGAAACGAGCCAGTTGTATCTTTCTTCGCTGATGATGCAAATCTAATGCGAGATGAACATGTATCAACAATGCCAGTAAGTATGAAATACGTATAAAGCCGACTGCCCACACAAACAACGCCGCCGCTGCTGCTGCTGCTATATTTTTTTTATTCATTTGTTTGTTTGTTGACTGATCTTAATGAAACTTTATATCTATGACCATGTTTTATGCATTTTTATTCAGTAAAAAAAATAATGAAATTGGACAATAAACAAAAAAATTAAACCTAAAATTGTAACCTCTGAAAACTGCAACCACAGATACGGGGGTTTCACTGTACAGTAGGGCCCCACTTATATGACAGGTTAGGTTCCAAGCTACTGCCGGAAAGCGGACAGCGCCAGAAAGCAGAACTCCATTTTTTCCACTTATAAATGCCAGACAACAAGTTTACACTAACTTATATTATGTTAGTAATAGAACTAGAACATAAGAAAGAAGGAACACTGCAACAGGCCTACTGGCCCATGTGAGGCAGGTCCAATTCACCCACTGGCTTAAGCCAATGGCTTAAGTGTTCTTGGCCCACTACTCTTTCTCATTTACATTAACGACCTACCAAATGCATCTCAACTACTCAAACCCATACTTTTTGCAGATGACACTACATACGTTATCTCTCACCCAAGCCCAGACACACTAGCCAACACTGCAAATACTGAATTGCAGAAAATATCTACCTGGATGATGACCAACAAACTTACTCTCAATATTGATAAAACCTATTTTATCCAGTTTGGGAACAGAGCTGCAAACGCACCACTTAACATAATGATAAACGGGTCCCCTATCGCAAAACTCACAGAGGGAAAATTCCTAGGAATACATCTTGACAGTGGCCTCAAATTTCAGACACACATACAACAAATCTCCAAGAAAGTCTCAAAGACCGTGGGAATACTATCCAAGATACGGTACTATGTTCCACAACCAGCTCTCCTTACCCTATATCACTCACTCATTTACCCCTACCTCACCTATGGAATCTGCGCATGGGGCTCTACATCAATAACTCATCTCAGACCACTAATAACACAACAAAAGGCAGCAGTTAGAATGATAACAAATTCTCACTCCAGGCAACATACTCCACCAATATTCAAAAACCTAAACTTACTCACCATACAAGACATCCATATTTTTTACTGTGCCTATTACATACATAGAACACTCTATGCAGATATTAACCCACCACTCAAACTTCTCCTTACTAATTTTAACAGGACACATGACCATAACACTAGACACAGATCACTCTCGATGTTCCCGTGTCCACCTAACACTATGTAAAAACTCAATGCACATAAAAGGCACGAAAATTTGGAATTCATTACCTGTCATTGCCAAAGAAACCCTACCAGTACCCCAATTCAAAACGATGCTAAAAAACCACCTTCTCACCCAAAGATAATTGCTCCATATCAACCATTCCCAGCAAAGTAGAATAATCACCTAAAGTAAAACCTGACTTTAAAGTCAATGTAATGTATGAATGAACGATTGAATGAATGAATGTAAACCTGATATGAATAATACTTACTTAGCTAATTATTCCCAACACTTATATTATAATGACCACGTAAACTAACTGCAATGCAATTAATTGTTTTAAATTGTTTTAAATTGTTATCTCACTCAATTAGTTGCATTGCTGCAATAAATTGCTACAATTAATTGATATGTTCAACTTATATTCAAACTTTAAAACTTAGATAAGCAACTTTACTTATTTCATAAATTATCAACCATAACTTTTTATTATGTTATTATTACTATTGCTTTAATTTGTTTAATCTGATCTAATTAATTTTATAATGAAGACAAAAGTACAAAACTATGTTCAAATTTCATAGCTTAAATACTCACCTTTACTCATTATATACTATCTACAATAATTCTTACAATCTAGTTTTAAGTTAATTTTAAGTCTGCCCAAAATGCCCTGCATACTAGGGGCTTTTGGCATGTACACCTCATGTAATCTCAATAACCAAATGTAATTCTTTGTATCATGTCTAAATAAAAATTATTATTATTATTATTATTATTAATTATTATTATTATTATTATTAAGGTAGTCAGGTCAGGTCCCATTCACTAAGGAAGGAACATGGCAACTGACCTAGTAGCACAAGCTGGTCAGGTCCAACTCACACCCACCCATGTATTTATCTAACCTATTTTTAAAACTACACAATGTCTTAACTTCTATGACAGTACTCGGGAGTGTTCCACTCATCCACAACTCGATTACCAAACCAGTGCTTTCCTATATCCTTCCTGAATCTGAATTTTTTCGACTTAAATCCATTGCATCGTGTCCTGTCTAGGCTAGATATTTTTAGCATGCTATTTACATCCCCTTTATTAATTTCTGTTTTCCATTTATAGTACATCTCAATCATCTCTTCCCTAATTTTACGCCTTACTAGAGAGTGCAGATTCAGGGCCCTAAGTCTATCCTCATAGGGAAGATTTCTGATACAGTGGACCCCCGGATTACGTCATTATTTCGTTCCAGAATGCTGTTCAAGTGCCGTTACCGAACGAATTTGTTCCCATAAGGAATAATGTAAATTAGATTAGTCCTTTTAGACCCCCAAAAATACACTTACATACTTGTTCGAGTTTGGAGCAGTACGTAATCCGGGGGTCCACTGTACATGGGATCAACTTTGTCATCCTCCTTTGTACGTTTTCCAATGCATTAATATCTATTCTGTAATACGGTGACCAGAACTGTGCAGTATAATCTAAATGAGGCCTAACCAAAGATAGAGTTGAAGAACAACTTGAGGACTTCTATTATTTATATTTCTTGATATGAAGCCAAAGATTCTGTTAGCTTTATTACGAACACTTATGCACTGTTGTCTTGGTTTCAGATTACTGCTAAGCAGAACTCCTAAATCCTTTTTGCAATCAGCAATATTAAGATCTACATTATTTAGTTTATATGTGGCATGGTTATTGCCCTGTCCAACATTTAGAACTTTGCATTTGTCTATATTAAACTGCATCTGCCACTTCTCCGACCACTGCATCAGTCTATTCAAATCATCCTGGAGTGGTCTAATGTGCTCATTAGAATGAATTGTACGGCCTATTTTGGTGTCATCAGCAAATTTGCTTATATCGCTATTTATTCCCTCATCTTTGTCGTTTATATAAATTGTTAACAACAAGGGGCCCAACACTGACCCCTGCGGAACACCGCTTGTGACGTGCCCCCATTCTGATTTCTCCCCATTTATGCAAACTCTCTGCTGACTATTTGTCAACCATGCCTCTACCCAGGAAAAAATTTCTCCTCCTATTCCGTGTGCCTTAAGTTTCCTCAATAGCCTTTGATGTGGAACTCTATCGAAAGCCTTCTCTATCGAAAACTTTCTCCTGCTAGATTTGAAGCCGCTAGAATTTTGGTGTAATACTACGGCACCAACACTGGCTTGCAAGCCGTAGTACTACGGCACTAACAGTGAAAGGGTTAAATAATAAAAACACGAGCTGGTAGGCTTTTGTTAGAAATTTCACTATCTCAAACACACATTTATTCATACAAGTGCTAGACATATTATGCTAAGCTCTGTGGGATATATATATGGATTATGAAAGTTTGTGCCCATGGCTGAAGAGGAATACTATTATACATTATCCTAGGTGTAAATTTAAGGAGTTATTATCTCTCGTATCATTGAATTTAAGGAGTCTCGAATGAATATAGATAGTTGTATCGGTAGCATGACTGAAGGGAAGGGTACCCTCTCATTTCATTGAATTTAAGGAGTCTTGAACGAATGACTATAGTTAGTTTATGAGTAGCACGAATGAGGGAAGGGAGGTTCTGTAGATGAGTTCTTCCATGGCTTCTTACATTGAAAGCAACAACATAGGCTCTTACTTTTTATTGGCCTTCTAAGAAGTGTATTTTTTTATCAGTCTTAAGGTTTTATCTTAAGGTATTTTTGTTCTAAGAAAGCCATTGTTTTTCTTGCATTTTTTTTTTTTTCAAAGTTTATTTTAAGTTTATTTTTAAGGCCTAGTCACAGACCGGGCCGCAGGGGCGTTGACCCGTGGAACTCTCTCCAGGTATCTCCAAGTATGAAGTCCATATACACAATATCATATTCAATACTATGATCTACCTCCTCAGATACCTTAGTGAAAAAAATTAGTAAATTCGTAAGACAGGAACGCCCCTTTGTAAAACCGTGCTAAGATTCATTAATCAATTTATACCTTTTAAGATGGCTACGAAATACCTCGGCAATTATTGATTCAATAAATTTTCCCACTATGGAGGTAAGGCTTCTTGGTCTATAGTTTGAAGCTAAGGACCTGTCACCTGCCTTGTGGCTGGATCAGGCAGGTAACTTGTCCCGTTTCCCGACAAACCTTGCCTAACCTAACCTCAGGCAGGCAAACTCGCTCACTACACTAACATTTCTCTGTATCTCAGTATTTTTTAGGGGAGATTCGTGTCCACTCTGAGACTCACTTTCGGGGTTCTCACCTTCCCCGGATCAAACTCATTTTTTTTTTCTCTATGGGAAGTGGAATAGAATCTTCCTCCGTAAGCCATGCGTGTCGTAAGAGGCGACTAAAATGCCGGGAACAAGGGGCTAGTAACCCTGTATATATTACTAAATGTAAAAGGAGAAACTTTCGTTTTTCCTTTTGGGCCACCCTGCCTTGGTGGGAAATGGCCGACGTGTTGAAAGAAGAAAGATTAGCCATTTTTCACTTGTCTGGCACTATGGCAGTTTGTAGTGATATATTGAAAAGATTAGCCAAAGGTTTGCTAAGCTCCTCTTTACATTCCTTTAATACCCTTGCAAATAGTTCATCAGGGCCTGGGGATTTGTTAGGTTTTAATTTCTCTATTTGTCTGAGGACCATGTCACTAGTTATCGCAATCATGCATAGTTTATTATCATCCTGTTCTACATAATTTATTATTTCTGGAATTTTGCTAATATCTTCCTGAGTAAAAACTGAGAGGAAGTAGGTATTGAAAAGTTCATACATTTCCTTATCACTATCAGTGATCTGACCTGAGTTACTTTTAAGTGGGCCTATCTTGTCCCTAATCTTACTTCTGTATACCTGAAAGAACCCTTTTGGATTAGTCTTTGAATCCCTTGTGACTTTAGCCTCATAATCCCTTTTTGCTTTTCTTATTCCTTTTTTTATTTCTCTCTTTAATTGAATATATTGATTTCTTAACTGCTCTTGCCCTCTTTTGATACACCTATATGTGCCTCTCTTTTGAGCAATGAGATGTTTTAATCTATTGTTCATCCATTTGGGATTATTTTTGTTAGATCTAATTTCCCTACTCAGAACAAAAGTTGTCTGGGCAGCTAGTACTATGCTCTGAAACATGTCATAATGGCAACAAACACCAGCTACCTGACCCATAGTCAGGTCATCCCAATTTAGCCCACCCAGGTAATTTCTCAGTCCCATGAAGTCAGCCAAGCGGAAATCTGGGATAAAGACTTGATTGCCGTTATCTGGGTAATTCCATGATACGTATATTGAAACTAAGTGATTTGTGATCGCTTTCCCCAAGCTTATCATTAACCTCAAGATTATTAACTAGTGATTCTTTGTTGGCAAGAACCAAGTCAAGCAGGTTGTTTCCTCTAGTTGGTTCTGTCACAAACTGTTATAAAAAGAAATCCTGAACCGTATCAAGAAAGTCACTAGACTCAAGATTTTCTGTCACATTGTTCCAATCAATTTGTCTAAAGTTAAAATCTCATATTAACACAACATTTTCATATCTAGATGCCTTATGAATTTTGTCCCATAGCAGCCTACCACACTCCCTATCAAGGCATTAAAAAACACAATAAAAAGTCAAATTAATTCTGTTTTCCATTTATACATTCATTACTTACCTTAAAATATTTGTAGTCTTAATGTAGGGCGAGAGATGAATAGTACTTATTTGTAGGAAGTCAGGTGTAGGTAGCCCTGGCTTCCCGTCCCAAACTTAATACAGCCTCTCCTCACTTAGCGACGTAATCGTTTACCGACGCCTCAGACTTACAAAGGGCTCTCTGACCAGTATGCATGCCTAAATAATGTATATTAGAGCTGATTTCCTCTATTCTGTTTATTACAATATACAGTACACTACTGTATAAACATTTAAAAATGTACTAGAAATGTTATAAATGGTGCAAAGGTAACATTAAAACAATATCAAAGATAGTTGACACAAACCCAGTAGTACCATTATGGTATGCTCCTTAGCGACAAATTCGTTTACCAACGTGCTCTTAGGAACGGAACTCCGTCGCTAAGTGAGGAGAGGCTGTATACGATATTTAACCCTTTGGGGGTCGACAGGCCTTCTCGGAAACTTGTTCTCAGGGTCGAAAATTTAAAAAAAAAAAAAAAAACTTATGAAATGATAGAGAATCTTTTTCTGATCATAACGACACCAAAGTATGAAATTTGATTGAAAACTTACGGAATTATGCTCTCACAAAGTTATCGGTCTCGACGATGTTTACGCATCAGCGATTTCGCCCACTTTGAGCCCTATTTTTGGCCAATTCCAATGTTCCAGTCCACTAAAATCATAGCTATTTTGCTAGAACTTTATTTCTTCTATCGATTGAGTACAAGAAACTGCCAATTTACAAATTTCAACTATCCAAAATAGTGGTCAGAAAATGGCAATTTGGCCAATTTCACACAAATTTCAAACGATGCCAATTTCAAAATGGTGTCCAGAATAAACAAGGCAGACATTCCTACCACTAAAATAACATCTTCTCTGTTCATTAGTCACGTCTCCAGGCCCCTCTTACATTACTTTTGCTTTCCATTTTGAATTTTTATTCTCACAAAAAATAGAAGATTTACTGTTATGTATACAACTGTATCATTGTAAAAATGGTATAAATAATATCAGCGCACTTGTGGAAGAATATTAGACTCACCAGTTGATGTGTATTGGACGCATGGTGTGATTTGTTTACTCTTGAACATCGTCAAAAATCGAAAATTTTTGCTACTTTGAGCTCAATTTCAAGGTACTTGTCATTGTCAAACCAATCAAAATCATCTCTATTTCTGTAATATATCTTCCATTCTATCAAATGAGACCAAGAAAACGAGAATACATCAATAAATACCATACGAAAATAGACTGCAAAGTCGATGTTTCAAACAAAAAAAACGGTTGGAGTTTTTTTTTCTCATTATGCAGTGTGTGCTGCAGGAATTTTTTTATACTGCACACACTGACCACACAGACCCATTCTTTCATATGTAGGCCTACCAGACGTTTCCCACTTAATTTGAGGCCGCTAGAATTTAGCGTACTAGTATGGCACCGACCCTGGCGCGTAAAACGTACTAACGGCACCGACCCTGGCGCGTAAAACGTACTAGTACGGCACCAACCCCAAAAGGGTTAAAGCAGCCCAGAGAGATAACATACACATACAATACACTCATTATTTACCTTAAAATGTGTGTAGTCTTAATGTAGGATGAGAGGTGAGTAGTATTTATACAATTGTAGGAAGTCAGGTGTAGGTAGAAGGTAGATGTAGCCCACTTGGGCTACACCTACCTACATAGCTATACAATATTTAATGCGGCCCAGAGCCATATTATTACCATCGACATACCTTGTTCACTGAGTTTAATCGTTTCTAACAACTACCATTAGATGCCATCATAAACGAAGGGAGAAGTAATGAGAATACAGTGGACCCCCGGTTATCAGCCATAATTCATTCCAGAATGCTGTTCGAGTGCCGTTACCGAACGAATTTGTTCCCATAAGGAATAATGTAAATTAGATTAGTCCGTTTAGACCCCCAAAAATATACTTAAAAAAGCACTTACAAAAATACACTTACATAATTGTTCTAGTTGGGAGCAGTACGAAATCCGGGAGTCCACTGTAATTCATGCCGAGAATGGTAAACAAAAGCATTGTGTTAAGGGAAGTGTCTGGGCCAAACGCAGATTCATACATGTTTTCTCTGGTGCTGGACCAGAGAAAACGTAATGTTTTCCCTCCGCCCGGCTACCACACCTCCATAGCACATAAACATAGCATGTTTATATGCTATGTAATGTGTTTCTTATACAGTGGAACCTCGACTTTCGGTCATAATCGTTCCAGGAGCTAGACCTTAACTTGAATTGTTCGAAAGTTGAACCCTTATTTCCCATAAGAAATAATGTAAATATGTACAATTAATCCGTTTCCACCCAAAAATATTCACCAAAAATTCATTTTTTAAAGAATAAACACTATAGTTTTACATCAGAAAACAATGAGAAATAAATATAAAGCACTAATTTTAATGGATAAATGAACAGTTAAATCAGTTTTACCTTTATTGAAGACTTTTGTTGGCGTATGAGAGAGTCGGGAGTTTGTTTGGAGGCAGGACAAGATAGTCCTTCAATATGACAATAATATCAACTCTACAGCTTATTTATCTAGCACAATTCATCTAATATGACATAATAAACAATATTAATAACATAGAAACATGATATAAACTCTAGAATGAATAAAACATGTCATTACAAATGTAAGGACTGGTGGTAGTGTGTTGTTGTTGTTGTTGGGTTTATAAGGGCCACTGACCATAAGACATGGTGGGTGGCAGCAGCAGGCCATCATCACTATTCACACAAACAATGTACATAATTTATAAATAAGAAATATTTACACTTTATTTTATAAATAAGAAATATTTACACTTTAATTTATAAATAAGAAATATTTACACTTTAATTTATAAATGAGAAATATTCACACTTATATAAAAAAGAAATATTTACATTTACCCTGGAGGAGATGGTGGCAGAGGGCGGCGCTGTTGTCAGTGCCCCTATATTCCTCAAATAACAATGTAGGAGTTAAGTTTCGTGTCGTCATTTTCTATCGCTTAATCACTTAACTTACTTGCTACACTTTATCGCTGGCTGGTGCTATAGCCTTTATCGACTTGTGAAGCTTCTTTGGACCCATGGTGACTTATTTCACAGTGACAATCACTAAACCAGCAATAAACACAATAAATTTATTGTGAAATGTTTGAATGAGACACGCTGGGTAATGTTCTCTCAATGGTAAACAATGCTAGACTGGCTCACGACGCCTGCACGGCGAGGCTCACAAGCGCGGGCAGGCAGACAGGTCTGGTACTGGGACCGATAGTCGAAGGAATGACCGGTTGGCGGGGAAAAATTGGACCAAAAAAAGCCATCAAAACTCGAAATCACTGATACTCGGACCGAACTAAAGTCGAGGGTCCACTGTATAATTTTGAAGAAAATATCATAGAGGGATTAATGAAAATGTCTATATTAACGTAAAATAAGACATTTAATGTGCCCAAGAGTGATTATTATTATGTACTATTAGTATTACTATGGCATTAAGACTAGAGGGACATTCTTAGTGATTTTAATGTGTACCTGCACACCAGCACAGTGTGTAAGTATATTTAGGTACAGGTACACATAAGATAATTATCAGAGACAAAAAACGTTATCCATGGAGACAAAGAAGGGAATGTACGAAAGTATAGTGGTACCAACACTCTTATATGGGTGTGAAGCATGGGTTGCAAATGCTGCTGTGAGGAAGTGGCTGGAGGCAGTGGAGATGTCATGTCTAAGGGCAATGTGTGGTGTAAATATTATGCAGAAAATTCGGAGTGTGAAAATTAGGAGAAGGTGTGGAGTTACTAAAAGTATTTGTCAGAGGGCTGAAGAGGGGTTGTTGAGGTGGTTTGGTCATTTAGTGAGAATGGATCAAAGTAGAATGACTTGGAGAGCATATAAATCTGTAGGGAAAGGAAGGCGGTGTAGGGGTCGTCCTCGAAAAGGTTGGGGGGGTAAAGGAGGTTTTGTGGGTGAGGGCTTGGACTTCCAGCAAGAATGTGTGAGCGTGTTAGATAGGAGTGAATGGAGACGAATGGTTTTTGGGACCTGACGAGCTGTTGGAGTGTGAGCAAGGTAACATTTTGTGAAGGAATTCAGGGAAACCAGTTGGACTTGAGTCCTGGAAATGGGAAGTACAATGCCTGCACTTTAAAGGACAGGTCTGGGATAGTGACAGCTGGGAGGGACTTATTCTCAGCTGTCGTATCTGAGCGCCTCTGCAAAGACAGTGATTATGTATGAGTGTGGTGAAAGTGTTAAATGATGATGAAAGTATTTTCTTTTTTGAGGATTTTCTTTCTTTTTGGGTCACCCTGCCTCGGTGGGAGACGGCCGACTTGTTGAAAAAAAGAAAAAAAAAAAGAAACATAAAATATGCCATAACTTTAAAATACTTGAAATTTTCGAAAGTTTCCAAACATAATAGAGAGATGTGCTCACAGAGAATGTAAACAAACTGGGTGGGGCGCACCATATTAGAAAGACAGGGAGTTGTATAGTGAGTTTTGGTCATAATTTGAAATCAATGTATTAGCTAAACACCGTAAGGCAAAACGCCAAAAGCAGTGCCCCTACTGTACATGGAAAACATGTATACCTGAAGGGTGTTCCAGGGGTCAACACCCCCCATGGCCTGGTTATGAGAGTTCTTAAAGAAAATGTGCTGCATCCATGGACTTGTTGAAAGCACATTAATAAACTATAGAAATAGGCAGTGGGACTAGCACATCATTATAGTGTTCAGGAATAACTTGTATGATAGAGAAATTTACAACAGAAGCAATGACTGTGGGATTTACTGATGGGATAAAAGATATTCCAGAAGACATATGAAGGTACACAAAATATGGGTAATGTCACTAAATCTATTTAACATCTTCAAGGTTAGGGCAATGCCAGAAAATGTTGTCTATAGAGTAAGATTAAACCATTCTGGAATGGAAAATTATCTTGGTTATTACATGTATAAGAGGAAGTTGGTAGAATCAGAAGAACAAACACGCAGAAGTAAGAAATACTTAAGATAGTGTGTTTCATATGTAGAATATGATGACAGACAGCAGTAAGTTTGGAAGGTCATAATACACATATTGTACTATTGTAATATATGAGGAAAACTTTGTTGTTGCTTAGTTAATCCACCTGGTACTAAAATTTCAGCAGGAGTAAGAGTATTAGACCTATTGCCTTAAGCCTGCAATAATCAAGAATGAGTTATATACTATAAACAGTTTTAAGAAGTAGTGTTGAAATTAAGAAATGTCAAATGATAAATAAGAATGTGCTGCGAGTGATTTATACTATTATAGCCATGCAGGAAAAAAAACAGTGAAGTTATACAAGAATACTGTATGAGAAATAAGTTGCCAAACAAAAGGGGTATTGCAAATAATAATGCTATGAAATTGGCTGATGATTGTGTTCAGTTTAAGTGTTTTCTGGGGGCAGGATTAAAAGAGTGAATGGAAATGTAGGCCTCACCTGACAACAAAACTTAGTGTGCGCAGAAAACAGTGATGTAGCGCTCTAGCAGAGTGGAGAAATCTTTTCACTTCGGTTCACTTTATGTAAGTTGAAGATACATATGAATGGAATAAAGGATTTGACTGCTTTATAAGCTTCATTTCTTATGAGAAAGGAGGCACAGGTAATGAATAACCATAAATAGTATATGCAATTCACGAATTATAAAATTAGCACATAATGAAAGCTAAAATCTTGTGACTTTGATTTATATAAATTTAACATTGTTCTTTGAATGTTCGAAAGTTTCAAGTACGGCAGCTTAAAAACAAATATGAATGCTACACCACTTTTGCGCTTATCCATTTTAATTTGAGTTTACTTTATTTCTCAACACTAACCTATTATATTCATTCATGTTTGTGCGCTGTTCCATAGTTGATATACGATCTAAAGTTGCTGTCATTTCCAATGTGGCAGTGCGTGAGCGTCCAAGTGAACAACGAGTACCCCTTCTGTCTGCTGTGCCTGATCGTGAAGCACTGCTGTAGGGTCCATCATAAAGAGAGGGATCATCATAAAGTGAACGATCGTGTGAAAGAGAGGAGGAGCGGGAGTCAGATACTGGAGTCTCTTCTTCACCTAATGAGGTGAGAGCTGCAATAACATGTGGAGAATCTTCGATGGTACGGATAACCTGTCAAGTTAATATTGTTTAGTAATAAGTCTGCTTTTAGTTTATATATTTAGTCTTATTATCTACCTATTTATATAAGTTACTTTACTTCATATAATGATGAATTAAGAGTAACAAAAAATGCAACCTAAACATAGTACAGCCTCTCCTCACTTACCGACGTACTCATTTACTGACAACTCGGAGTTACGACGGGCTCTTCGACGAGTAAAAAAAAAAAAAAAAAAAAAATATTGTATGCCGTTTGAGAACTTGAGTCACTCTCTCAATTCCTTCTTAAAGGCACTCAGTACACTAGCTTTTAAAGTCTCCAAGACTACATATTTGTATAAATTTGAACTTGATTGTGTACCCCATAGTACAAGTTAGAAGTGCAGCAGCACTTGTATAGGTTTCGTAGCTGACATTTAAAGCACTCCAGAGCGATTGTTATTATTACAAGAAATAAATCTTTATCTTTATTAATTATTATTATTATCACCATCAACATACCTTGTTCACTGAGTTTAATCATTTTTTAATTAAGCTGCCACGAGAGAGACAGAATGTAAACACACACAGGAACACACCAACTGATCCCTTGAATGTGTACTTCTGTACTTCTTCCATTTTCCTCTTGTTTTTCCTCTTCCAAGTGCCGCTGCACGTCTATTGTGCACCCCATAGTACAAGATCTTGTAATATGGGTGCACAATAGCGTCAGCAGCACTTGGAAGAGGAAAACAAGAGAAAATGGAAGAATACAAAAACGACACAGTCAAGGGATCAGCTGTGTGTCGTCTATGTGTTGACATTTTGTGTTCGTCTGTAAATTATTATAAATTATTATTATAAATTATTATAAATTATAATAATGATAATAATATAATATATAATAATAAATGCTATTTTTGCATTTTTCTTATGACAAGAGTGATCAGGCATGTTTCCCTGATGCAAACAATGTACAGTGGTCCCCAGTAAGAACACCGGAAATCGTACAATTATGTAAGTATAATATTGTAAGTGCTTGTGGAAGTGTATTTTTGGGGTCTGAATAACTAACCTACTGACATTATTCCTTAAGGAGTAAATTAGTTCGGTAATGGCATTGAGCAGGCTCTGGGATGAAGTTTTCGTACTCGGGGTCCACTGTATCTATTTTATGATCTTATCCCAGAGTGGTGGTCTCCTTCCCCACTCCTATGGAGTGGGGGGAGGAGGCGCCATGGGATAATATCATTTCAGCGTCTTTATTACAGTTCTAGGTATTTATCGTGTTTCTGATATAAATTTGGAATAAATGTAATAGATAGCCTTTATTACTAATATGGCGTTATTCACAACAGTTTATTAGCGCCACGTAACATCCAACACCATGAGACTCACCAGATACTGAATGCTACTGTCAGCCTTCCTCTCTCATTTAGCTCCTCCACTTCGTAACAATGTTAGATGGTGAATTTAATGTATTTTCTGTAAGCAACTCATTGTATGTGTATTTTACTTTTTTATTGTTTTCTGTAATACATATATAAGAGTTTTGCAAATTAAAATAAAGTTATCAAGTTGGAGTTTCATTTTTATTTTTTTCTAATATGTATACGTATTTAATTCAGGATTTGGCATCATTACAAAGTGGGCAGAGCTACAGCAGAGGGAGAAGCAGCAGTGTCTCAGTAACTCATGACACTTCATCCCACTATAAAATATTGTATAATTATACTACTACAGTGGACCCCCTAGTAACGAGCAAAATTCATTCAAGAGGCCTGCTCAAGTGCCATTACCGAACGAATTTACTCCCTTAAGAAATAATGTCAAGTAGGTTAGTCCATTTCAGACCCCCAAAAATACACTTACAAATGCACTTACAATATTATACTTACATAATTGTACGATTTCCGGGGTGCTCGTTACTCGGGGGTCCACTGTATTACTATCAATAAATATTACCTACCTATCATATTTATTCCAGAATAATATCAGGTATAACATAAATAACATAGAAGCATAATAAAAACTGACATTATATAGAGAGGTATTGAAGGGTGGAGGGCGGAGAAGGATAAAAAAAAAAAAAAAGTGACCGAGAAAATGTTACACGCCTGAAGGGTAACTATAGATGATCACTCTTACCCTATGCAAAGACTGAAAAAAGTGCGATTTTTTCCAAAAAAAAAAAAAATCCCAAGTAATCAGCTATGCAGGCGTTTCCTGGAATATCTCGGAAGTAAGTCATTGACCTATTTCATGTTGTATTACCGTTAATAATACACAGACTGAAAGGAATTTCCCAGCAAACATAAAACTGAATGTTTTAATTTTGGGTGGTGACACTTTTGAAGTGTCAGTAAGGGGTGATTCCTCGATTAGCGATGAAATCGTTTACCAACGGGGTCTTAGGCCCCTATCTCCATCGTTAAGTGAGGAGAGGCTGTACCTATATCTTAAACATACTTCCCTTTGACTACCCAGCATCCCACTCATTACTCTGATATACAATTAAACTTTTAGTGAATATCTCAACTTTTACCTAATTGCATTTATACACGCACTGTAATGTTAAAATGAAAAGTCATTTGAAATCATTAAATTGAAATAAATAATGCCTGTAGAATACTTGAGACATAAAACAGTTGCAAGCAAATTTATCTTTTTGCAACATCACACTAATAATTATAACATTACTACGGAACTTTATAACACACCTGTAAGGTTAGCGGGGCGTCAAGACGAATAGGTTCAGAAGCTTCACGATTGTGGATAATAACAGCAATGTGGGCAGGATGGGGTATGGGTGGTGGAATCAAAAGCTTCTCTGGAACTCTGCTTCCATACACTATAAGATAAAATAAGTTTTTAACAAATTTGTCACCAATTATTATTTACTTTTTAGTCAATTCTGTAAATGATAAATCAATCAAATAATAATAAGCAAAACACCTTTGATATACTTTTTTTATTTCTTTTAAAAACTACCAACCTTGTTTTTTTTCTACACAAAAAGAGGATGAACTGTAAAAACAACTTTTGCCCCCATTCTCCCCCCCCCCCACACACACATCTTCACAACTTTTCCCTCACTAACGAGGATATCTGATCATCTTTACAATTTCCCCACAAATCAGGATATCTACAAGTCTTTATAGTCTATAATTTCCCCATATCAATTCACCTCCATCTTAATACTGTATCTTTATTTATTCGCTATTCCTCGTTAAATAATTTTTTTATTTTTATTAAAACATCGGACGTTTCCCACCAAGGCAAGGTAGCCCAAAAAAGAAAAATTTTCATCATCATTCACTCCATCACTGTCTTGCCAGAGGCATGCCTACACTACAGTTATACAACTGCAACATTAACCCTTTCAGGGTCCAAGGGGGTCTCCGAAACTCGTTCTCAGGGTCCAAGAATTTAAAAAAAAAAAATTATTTTTCTTATGAAATGATAGAGAATCTTTTACGATCATAGCACAAAAATTATGAAATTTGATCGAAAACTAACGGAATTATGCTTTCACGAAGTTAGCGGCAGCCATGACACATACGCATCGGCGTTTTCGCCCACTTTGAGCCCTATTTTCGGCAAATTCCAATGTTTCAGGCAACTAAAATTATAGCTATTTCGCTAGAACTCCATTTCTTCTATCGATTGAGTACAAGAAACCGCCTATTTACCTATTACAACTACCCAAAATAGTGGTCAGAAAATGGCAATTTGGCCAATTTCACACAAATTTCAAACGATGCCAATTTCAAAATAGGGTCCAGAATAAACAAGACAGACATTCCTGGCACTAAAATAACGTCTTCTCTGTTCATTAGTCACGTTTCCATGCCCTCTTTACATTACTTTTACTTTTCATTTTGAATTTTATTCTCACAAAAAATAGAAGATTTACTGTTATGTATACAACTGCATCATTGTATAAATGGTATAAATAATATTAGAGCACTTGTGCATGAATATTAGACTCGCCAGTTGATGTGTATTGGATGCATATTGTTATTTGTTTACTCTTGAACATCGTCAAAAATCGAACATTTTCGCTACTTTGAGCTCAATTTCAAGGTACTTGTCTTTGTCAAACCAATCAAAATCATCTCTATTTCTGTAATATATTTTCCAGTCTATCAAATGAGACCACGAAAACGAGAATACATCAATAAATACCATACGAAAATAGACTGCAATGTCGCTGTTTTAAACCAAAAACATGGTCAGAGTTTTTTTTTCCTCATTATGCACTGTGTGGTGCAGGAATTTTTTTATACTGCGCACACTGACCGAAGAGACCCATTCTATTACATCTAGGCCTAACAGCCTGTTTCTGCTTGATTTGAGGGCGCTAGAATTTAGGCGTACTAGTACGTCAATAACCCCAGGGCGTAAGCCGTACTAGTACGTCAATAACCCTGAAAGGGTTAACACCCCTCCTTCAGAGTGCTGGCACTGTTCTTCCTATCTCCAGGAATCAAGTCTGGCCTGCCAGTTTCCCTGAATCCCTTCATAAATGTTACCTTGTTTACGCTCCAACAGCACGTCAAGTCCTAAAAATCATTTGTCTCCATTCGCTCCTATCTAACATGCTCACGCACGCTTGCTGAAAGTCCAAGCCCTTCGCACACAAAACCTCCTTTACCTCCTTCCTCCAACCTTTCCTAGGCCAACCCCTACCCCGCCTTCCCTCCACTACAGATCTATACACTCTCGAAGTCATTCTATTTTGTTCCATCCTCTCTACATGTCCAAACCATCTCAATAACCACTTCTCAGCTCTCTGGATAATAGTTTTGGTAATCCTACACCTCCTCCTAATCTCCAAACTACGGATTTTCTGCATTATATTCACACCATACATTGCCCTCAGACACGACATCTCCACTGCCTCCAGCCTTCTCCTTGTTGCAACATTCACAACCCATGCCTCACACTCATACAAGAGCATTGCTATAACTATACTCTCATACATTCCCCTCTTTGCTTTCATGGATAAAGTTCTTTTTCTCCACAAACTCCTCAGTGCGCCACTCACCTTTCTCCCCTCGTCAATTCTATGATTTACCTCATCTTTCATAGACCCATCTGCTGACATGTCCACTCCCAAAGATCTGAATGCATTCACCTCCTCCATACTCTCTCCCTCCAATCTGATATCCAATCTTCTGTTACCTAATTTTTTCATTATCCTCATCACCTTACTCTTTCCTATATATATTCACTTTTAATTTCCTTCTTTTACATACCCTACCAAACTCATCAACCAATCTCTGCAACATCTCTTCAGAATCTCCCAAAAGCACAGTGTGACAACTCCCACTTTGAGTTAGATTCTTTATCTTTTAACCCCACACCTCTTGCCAACACTTTTACACTTCTTTTACAACTCCATCTATAAAAATGTTGAACAACCATGGTGACATCACAAATCCCTGTATAAGGCCTACTTTTACTGGGAAATAATCCCCCTCTTGCCTCCATACTCTAACCTGAGCCTCAGGTTAGAGTAAAGACTCTTCACTGCTTTCAATAACTTCCCTCCTATTCCATTCATTTGCAACATCTGCCACATTGCCCCCCTATCCATCCTATCATACGCATTTTCCAAATCCATAAATGCCACAAAAACCTCTTTACCCTTATCTAAATACTGTTCACCTATATGTTTCACTGCAAACATTTGGTCTACACACCCCTACCCTTCCTAAAGCCTCCTTGTTCATCTGCTATCCTGCTCTCTGTCTTACTCTTAATTCTTTCAATAATAACTCTACCATACACTTTACCAGGTACAGTGGACCCCCGGTTTTCATAATTTATTCGTTCCAGAATGCTGTTCAAGTGCCATTACCAAACGAATTTATTCCCATAAGGAATAATGTAAATTAGACTAGTCCTTTTAAACCCCCAAAAATACACTTACAAAAGCACTTACAAAAATACACTCACATAATTGTTCGAGTTTGGAGCATAACGAACACCGGGGTCCACTGTATACTCAACAGACTTATTCCCCTATAATTTTTACACTCTCTTTTGTCTCCTTTACCTTTATACAAAAGAACTATACATGCTCTCTGCTAGTCCCTAGGTACTTTACCCTATTCCATACATTTATTAAATAAAAACACTAACCACTCCAAAACTATATCCCCACATGCTTTTAACATTTCTATCTTTATCCCATCAATCCCAGCTGCTTTACCCCCTTTCATTCTACCCACTGCCCCATGCACTTTCCCCACACTCACAACTGGTTCTTCCCCACTCCTAAAAGATGTTATTCCTCCTTGCCCTATACACGAAATCACAGCTTCCCTATCTTCATCAACATTTAACAATTTCTCAAAATATTCCCTCCATCTTCCCGATACCTCTAACTCTCCGTTTAATCCTTTCAGGGTCGGTGTCGTACAAGTACGGCTTGAGAGCCAGGGTTGGTGCCATACTTGAACACCTAAATTCTAGCACCTTCAAATTTAGCGAGAGAAAGCTGGTAGGCCTACATATGAAAGAATGGGTCTGTGTGGTCAGTGTGCGCTGTATAAAAAAAATCGTGCAGCACACAGTGCATAATGAAAAAAAAAGCGACTGTATTTTTCGTATGGTATTTATTGCTGTACAGTCATCCCTCCATTTTCGTGTATCTCTGTTTTCGTGTGTTTTAGTTTTCGTGCAGTTTTTTCGTGGAAAATTTACCTCTGTTTTCGTGTGATTCCCTCCGTTTTCGTGCTTGTTCCGGAACCTGTTCACCAGTGCCGCACACATACAAAGGCCGTAGGCCACCACCCACGCACATTGTCACGTAGTCTAGCATTGTTTACGCTTGAGTGAACATCACCCCAGGAGTTTATACAAAACATTTATTAACAATTTATTGTTTTTGGGCCTTGATTATTGTGTGTGACTACTAAATAAGCTACCATGGGCCCAAAGAAAGCTCCTAGTGCCAGTCCTTTGGTAAAGAAAGTGAGAAACACGATGGAGTTTAAGAGTGTAGCAGGCATGCAGGAAGTGTCGCAGGCATGCAGGGAGTGTAGCAGGTATGCAGGGAGTGGAGCAGGTATACAGGGAGTGTAGCAGGTATGCAAGGAGTGTAGCAGGTATGCAGGGAGTGTAGCAGGTATGCAGGGAGTGTAGCAGGTATGCAGGGAGTGTAGCATGTATGCAGGGAGTGTAGCATGTATGCAGGGAGTGTAGCAGGTATGCAGGGAGTGTAGCATGTATGCAGGGAGTGTAGCAGGTATGCAGGGAGTGTAGCATGTATGCAGGGAGTGTAGCAGGTATGCAGGGAGTGTAGCATGTATGCAGGGAGTGTAGCAGGTATGCAGGGAGTGTAGCATGTATGCAGGGAGTGTAGCAGGTATGCAGGGAGTGTAGCAGGTATGCAGGGAGTGTAGCATGTATGCAGGGAGTGTAGCATGTATGAAGGGAGTGTAGCATGAATGCAGGGAGTGTAGCATGTATGCAGGGAGTGTAGCATGTATGAAGGGAGTGTAGCATGAATGCAGGGAGTGTAGCATGTATGCAGGGAGTGTAGCAGGTATGCAGGGAGTGTAGCAGGTATGCAGGGAGTGTAGCAGGTATGCAGGGAGTGTAGCAGGTATGCAGGGAGTGTAGCAGGTATGCAGGGAGTGTAGCAGGTATGCAGGGAGTGTAGCAGGTATGCAGGGAGTGTAGCAGGTATGCAGGGAGTGTAGCATGTATGCAGGGATTGTGCATGTATGGCAGGGAGTGTAGCATGTATGCAGGGAGTGTAGCAGGCAGGGAGGGAGTGTAGCAGGCAGGGAGGGAGTGTAGCAGGCAGGGAGGGAGTGTAGCAGGCAGGGAGGGAGTGTAGCAGGCAGGGAGGGAGTGTAGCAGGCAGGGAAGGAGTGTAGCAGGTATGCAGGGAGTGTAGCAGGCATGCAGGGAAGTGACCCCGGATAAGGACTTAGTACCTAAATTCCTTATGGAAAGGGATTCCCTTCCTCTCCCCTCCTCCTCTCTTCCATCCAGCATCATCAGTCTTCAATAAAGGTAAGTGCCACATTCATTTCTGCATGTAAATCTATCTTTAAGGCCCCCCAAAAAAATTTTTTTTCCATACTTCTGGGTTTCTGGAACGGATTAATTGAATTTCCATTATTTCTTATGGGGAAAATGGTTTCAGTTTTCGTGTGTTTCAGTTTGAGTGCATCCCTCAGGAACGGATTAAACACGAAAACGGAGGGATGACTGTATTCTCGTTTTTTTGGTCTCATTTGATACAATGGAAGATATTACAGAAATAGAGATTATTTTGATTGGTTTCACGATGACAAGTACCTTGAAATTGAGCTGAAAGTAGCGAAAATGTTCGATATTTGCCGATGTTCAAGAGTAAACAAATCACGCCACATGTCCAATACACGTCAACTGGTGAGTCTAATGTTCTTTCACAAGTGCGGTGATATTATTTATACCGTTTTTACAATGATGCAGTAGTATACATAACAGTAAATCTTCTATTTTTTGTGAGAATAAAAATTCAAAATGGGAAGCAAAAGTAATGTAAGAGGGACCTGGAGACGTGACTAATGAACAGAGAAAATGTTATTTTAGTGCCAGGAATGTCTGCCTTGTTTATTCTGGACCCCATTTTAAATTAGCATCGTTTGAAATTTGTGTGAAACTGGCCAAATTGCCAATTTCTGACCACTTTATTGGGTAGTTGAAATTGGTAAATGCGTGGTTTCTTGTACTCAATTGATAGAACAAATGGAGTTCTAGCAAAATAGCTATGATTTTCATAGACTGGAACATTGGAATTTGCCGAAAATAGGGCTCAAAGTGGGAGAAATCGCTGATGCGTAAATATCGAGACCGCTAACTTTGCGAGAGCATAATTCCGTAAGTTTTCCATCAAATTTCATACTTTTGGTGTCATTATGATCGGAAAAAGATTATCTATTATTTCCTAAGAATTTTTTTTTCCAAAAAAATTTTTTTCGACCCTGAGAACGAGTTTGGGAGAGGGCCTCTCGACCTATTTTTAACTAACATATCCATTCGTTCCCAGGGCTTTCTCAACTTATTAATCTCACTCCAAATATCTGTCTTATTTTCAACAAAATTTATTGATAACATCTCACCCACTCTCTTATTTGCTCTCTTTTTACATTGCTTCACCACTCTCTTAACCTCTCTTTTTCTCTCCATATACTCCTCCCTTCTTGCACCACTTCTACTTCGTAAAAACCTCTCATATGCTAACTTTTTCTCTCTTACTACTCTTTTTAAATAAATACAGACAGTAATACAGGTCGGCCATCACAAATATGGCATCAATGGGACTTATAGTGTACTTTGAGCTCAATTTCAAGATACTTTTTGTCATGAAACCAATCAAAATCATATACAGTGGACCCCCGGTGTTCGTGATGCTCCAAACTCGAACAATATGTAAGTGTATTTTTATAAGTGTATATCTGGGGGTCTAAAAGGACTAGTCTAGTTCACATTATTCCTTATGGGAACAAATTCGTTTGGTAACGGCACTTGAACAGCATTCTGGAACGAATAAATCACGAACACCGGGGGTCCACTGTATATTTTTGTAATATACTATCTTCCATTCTATCAAATGAGACCAAAAAAACGAGAATACAACCATGAAAACCATACAAAAATATACCACTATGGGGTGGCTAATGGCTGAGAGGTGAACTCCGTTATTTATTGTCTGATTTTTTTCATTTTTGGTGTACATTAAGAAGTATCTTTTCATCATACACTGCCCAAGTTTCAATAAGATAGCCCAACAAACAACTAAGAAAAAAATATTTGCCAAAAATCATATATGGCAAGCTCAAGCCAGGTACTGGAAATAAGTCACTTTGTCTGACTTTTTTTGGGTTATCCTAGGTTCTCTACATATACTGCTATGTGTGATAATCTATGTAGAGAAAATAGCTTTTTTGTTTCAGTTTTATGCTGCATTACAAGTGTATATCACAGTTAGTCCTGTGCTACACTTCATTTTCTCTAATATAAGCCCTCAAGACAGGGATAGAAGGATGGTACATACGTACTTGTATCCTCTTCACACCTCCGTTGAACCGCTCGGTATTATGCCAAATATTATTCATTCTGGAGTATTTACCATGTTTTTTATGTTATTTATATTGTTTATTATGTCATATTAGATCAATTGTGATAGGTAAATAACCGTAGTGCTGATATTAGCGTAATAATAAAGCCTATTCCCCGGCATTACGAGACTGAGCTCATGGCAGCCGACAGTGGCTTCAAAGCCACCTTATCTTTTATGGACAATGTACTGTGTATGTGCTTTACACAACGAGAAGCATTTCTTTTATTCGTTGGAACCATGGCTAGGGCTAAAAGTAAGCAGGTTATAACGATAAATGGATAAAAAGAAATTGGAATGATTTATGCAGCAAGTAGCACCACCAAACAGTACCAGAAGGTTGGTGTGGCGACCCTGTAAATTTGAAATTATGCTAGCCGAAATTAGTGCCAGATAACTGATGTAACCGGATGACTGACTGCTGGATTTGTGATGGCCGACCTGTACTAACTGCTGTCTTTTCTCAGATGCTATCTCCATTTTTAATTGTATAATGTTACATTGTACTGATGTGTTTTTACAAAATGTTTCTTTCCTGATATCATCTTTAACCCTTTGACTGTTTCGGTCGTATATATACAGTCATACCTCGTGTTACGATGCTGTCAGCGCACTCCAGGGAGCGTCAGTGTGCTATTGTTTACAAGCGAGAGCGACCACCCACCCACACCCACGCATTCATACCAGTATATTGTCATTATTCCACTGTTTTTAGTGCTTGCAACTGCTAAATAAGCTACCATGGGTCCAAGGAAAGATCCTAGTGGTAAGCCTGTGGCAAAGAGGAACAGAAATACATGTACGATAGAACTGAAGAAGGAGATAATAGAAAAATATGAAAGTGGAGTGCGTATCAGTGAGCTGGCCAGGCTGTATGGTAAAGCCTTTTCTACCATCGCTACCATTGTGGCCAAGAAAAATTCACGTAAAATCAAGGAAGCTGTTGTTGCAAAAGGTTCATCTGTGTTCACAAAACACAGACCACAAGTGCTGGAAGATGTGGAAAGGTTGTTGTTGGTGTGGATCAACAAGAAACAGTTAGCAGGAGATACTGTTTCGGAGGCAATAATATGTGAAAAGCAAGGCAGTTGCATGATGATCTCGTTAAGAAAATGCCTGCAACGAGTGCTGAAGTGAGCGAATTTAAAGCCAGCAGAGGCTGGTTTCACAAATTTAAGAATCAAGTGGCATACATAGTGTTGTGAGGCATGGTGAGGCAGCCAGTTCTGACAAAAATTTCGGCAGAAAATAC
>WNWK01025868.1:0-28053 GCA_009830355.1 Cherax destructor
GTAGTAGAAACAAGACTGCTTGTGAGAATGGTTACTTGTTTTCCTTCCCACAAACTGTAAGTAAGTTTATTCAGGTATACACAGATACAGTTACGAAGATTATCATAATGGCAGCATTGTGTAGAGAACCTAGGATAACCCAAAAAGTCAGAGTGACAGTATTTCCATTGACTGACTTGGGTTATCCTAGGTTCTCTACACATATGCTGCTATGTATGATAATGTATGTAACTGTACTCACCTAATTGTGGTTGCAGGGGTCGAGACTCAGCTCCTGGCCCCGTGTATCTGAATAAACTTAGTTTACAGGAAGGAAAAATTCCCTTTTCCTCAAAGCATGAGGATTCTTAGGCAGTAAATAACCATGCGCTCAAAATTTTTCCCCTCCTGCCGAACCGTGTAATATCATCTTTACGTCGTGTAAGATGATAATGTGTCGCAAATCTTAAATCGTGCAATACCGGTAACGTGCAACATAATCTCGTGCTAAATGACGTTCTACTGTATATAGCCTATTATATGATTACAGAGTACAAATAGGCCTATATAGGGAAAATAATTTATTTTGATGATGTGATAGATGATTTTGCAGGACTGAAGGCAATGAAATGTAAGATCTGATTCATTGAGATGTTACCTGTACTCAAAGTCAAATCAGAACTAGTGTTTCTCTGATATTGCAATGTTTTTCTTTATTTTTCATTTTTTTTTTTTTGGCATTGATGAAGATGAATAAATGTAGGATCTGGTGCCTGTACTCAAAGTAATATTTGAGTTTGTTTCTTCAATATTACTATGATTATTTATTTTATCATTAGTTAATAAAGTTGAGATGTATTCTCCTGTTCAGTTTATGGCCCTTTATCGTTCTCATTGCTAAACATTAGTCATTAGTAATGCAGTAGTGACTTAACTGGAGTTTACTTCCCCCCCATCCCCCCGCCCTTGGATTTCATGGGGGTGACACAAAAGATGCCGCCCCGGGTGACACCAAAGATTCCGCCCCGGGTGACACCAACCCTAGCGACGCCACTGATTGGATCTGTGCTCTAGTTCCCTGAATTGAACCTGAATGCTTTCCACCCCCCCAGAGGTGCTGTATAATCCCTATGGGTTTAGTGCTCCCCATGCTCACAATAATTATAATATAATAATTCAGAATGAAGATACCCAATTGTTCCACATGTGTCTTACTTAACTGAGGATGAACGTCCCATGAGATGAAGGGGAAAATTTTACTGACTCAAGGCAGGGGATAGAGCGAAACGTCTGCATTTCACCACCACTGCAAAAGTCCCATCGTGAGATAGAATAAATAGTAAACAGATGGCCAATCCTCAGATGGCATCTAACAACCTTTTTGTTGTTGTTATTGGGGGGGGGGGCATTGAGAGCGACCATAGCTTACACCTTACTGAGTCGTGCTTCCTAGTTTCTGGGGATGGAATAGTTCCTAAAGCGAATAAGTATGTCATACTTTCACGTAGGATTTGCAGCCCATTTCTAAGTTAGGTTGGGTTAGGTTAGGTTAGCTTACATTAGGCTGGGTTGGGCTGGGTTACGTTAGGTTACAACAGAAGATGGGCAGTCACTGCGCACCGCTCATATAATCATATCATTATTTCGTCTGTTGAACATGTCGTCAACAGCTACATATTTGACTGTTTTTGTGGTTAAGAAGATGGGCTGAGAATAAACAGGAATAAAAAGCTCCCAGTTAGGTCAACTGGACCCCAGCAGAGGCAGACACCCCACACTATTAATTGGTAAAACCTCCTGCTGGTATTTAAAACGTCTCCTTAAATGTTGCCGTATGTGTCTTTCTTGTGTATATGTTGATGTTAATGACCATTTGCAACTTTGGCATCATCACTCACAAACTGCTTACCGTTTCCATCATCTGCCTGATTTTTATTTATTTCATCTCTTTGTCTCTGCCTATGACTGAATCTATGGCGATGCTCGGTTGGTTGATTGGTTGGTTAATGAGGATTAAAGCCTGTCAACTATACATAACCTTTTTACCACCAAACAAGAATACAGTGGACCCTCGGTTAACGAATACCCCGGAAATCGTGCAATTATGTAAGTATAATTTTGTAAGTTCTTGTGGAAGTGTATTTTTGGGGGTCTGAAATAGACTAACCTACGTGAAATTTTTCCTTAAGGGAGTAAATTCGTTCGGTAATGGCACTTGAGCAGACTTCAGGAGTGGAGTTTTTACGAAACTCGGGGGTCCACTACAGTGGACCCCCGAGTATCGTAATTAATCCGTTCCAGGAGCTAGTACTTAACACGAAGTTTTCGAAATTCGAACCATTATTTCCCATAAGAAATAATGTAAATACAATTAATCCGTTCCACAAAAAAATATTCACATACTAAATTAAAAACAATATATATATATACATTTACTTACCTTTATTGAAGAGTTGCAGGCATCTGGAAGGTAGAGTTGCTGAAAGGGGCAGGGAGTTAGTGGTTGGAAGGGAAATCCCCCTCCAAAAGGACTTCAGGTGTCAAAGCCCTCTCTGGGGTTACTTCCCTTCTTGGTCTTTTAATGCCACTAGGACCAGCTTGAGAGTCACCAGACCCCTGCCTGGTGAAGTAACTGTCCAGAGTCCTCTGTTTCTGGCGACCCTTCAACACTTTCCTGAAGTGCGACATGGCTCTGTCACTGAAGTGGCTGCACAGAAGGCTCATTTCACCTTGCTCAGGGTGGTGTCTTTCAACAAATGTCTGCAACTCATTCCACTTTGTACACATCTCCTTAAGCACTGAAGAGGGCACCTCCTTCTGTCTCTCACCCTCCTCCTTTGAAGCAATAACCTTGGCTGTGGTCTGTTGCTGTTCCAGATGAAGCTCTTGCAGCTCTTCAGTTGTTAGCTCTACCCTGTGGGCCTCCACCAACTCTTCCACATCCTCACCACTCACCTCCAACCCCAGGTTGTTCCCCAATGCCATAATAGAGTCCACAACAGGCACAGGGTCGTCAGGGTCAAGGTCAGGGTCAGCCTCAAATCCTTCAAAATCCCTCTGTTGGACACAACCTGGCCACAATGGTCTCCAAGCAGAGTTCAAAGTCCTGGAAGTCACTCCCTCCCAAGCCTTACCTATAAGGCGTATGCATTGCACAATGTTGAAGTGATCTTTCCATAACTCTCTTAGGGTCAACTCAGTGTCCGAGGTCACTTCAAAGCACTTTTCAAACAGTGCTTTGGTGTACAGTTTCTTGAAGTTGGAAATGACCTGCTGGTCCATGGGCTGGAGGAGAGGAGTGGTGTTAGGAGGCAAGAAATTCACTCTGATGAAATTAAACTTGTCAGACAAACACTCTTGCAAGTTGTGAGGGTGAGCAGGAGCATTGTCCAGTATCAGGAGGCACTTGAGTGGCAATTTCTTTTCAAAGAGGTATTTCTTCACAGTAGTGCCAAACACTCCAGTCACCCATTCCTTGAAAATCTCCGTATTGACCCATGCCTTGGTGTTAGCCTCCAATGCACACACAAATTATTCTTGTCAACACTGTGATTCTTGAAGGGTCTGGGATTTTCATAGTGATACACCAGTAAAGGCTTCACTTTAAAATCACCACTAGCATTAGAACAAAACATGAGAGTTAGCCTGTCTTTCATAGGCTTGTGTCCTGGCTGTGCCTTTTCCTCCTGAGTAATGTAGGTCCTGTTGGGCATTTTCTTCCAAAACAGGCCTGTTTCATCACAGTTAAACACTTGTTGGGGGAGGAATTGTTCAGCCTCTACGAACCCCTGGAATTCCTGCACAAATTTTTCAGCTGCACGTTTGTCTGAGCTGGCTGCCTCACCATGCCTCACAACACTGTGTATGCCACTACGTTTCTTAAACCTGTCAAACCAGCCTTTGCTGGCTTTAAAATCACTTGCCTCACCACTGGTTGCAGGCATTGTCTTGACAAGATCTGCGTGCAACTTCCTTGCCTTTTCACAAATTATCGCCATGGAAACACTATCACCCGCTCTCTGTTTTTCATGGATCCACACCAACAACAACTTCTCAACCTCATCCACTGTTTTCGATCTATTTTTCGTTAACATATCAACCCCTTTTGCAACATTAGCTTCCTTGATCTCATTTCTCTTTGCCAGGATAGAGCCGATAGTAGAAGGGGTTTTGTTGTACATCCTGGCAAGATCACTCAGACGTACGCCACTCTCATATTTTTCTATAATCTCTTTCTTCAGTTCGATGGTGTTCCTCTCTTTACCACAGGGGTGCCACTAGGAAGCTTCTTTGGACCCATGGTGACTTATTTCACAGTGACAATCACTAAAGCACCAAAAAAAACACCAAATGTAGTGTGAATGTTTGAAAGAGCGCGCTAGGTAATGTTCTCTCAATGGTAAACAATGCTTCACTGGCGGCGTCCTGCGTCCCGCGCAGGCGCGGAGCAGGCGGACAGGTCTAATACGTTACGAAACACGAGCGGTTTTACGATTCTCGAAGTCGTAAAAAGCTTACGAAACACGATGTTTACGAAGTAAGAACCTTTCGAAACTCGGGGGTCCACTGTACTTTAATCCATAAAATAAAAAAAAAATAAGGTAAGCACTCGACATACGCTGAGAGAAATATGCCTCTCGGTGTACGTGTATCCTGTTATGAAGCTCTGTATTCTGTCCAGCCTATAACTTGCAGCTACATTCTAGAAGCAACCATTTCCAGAGAATGCTACAGGTAGCTAGCAGCAACCTGTCTCTAGGAATCCAATCACTGGGTAACAAACTGATGTTTCCTCATGAACAGGCAATAAGCCTTAGCCATATATGGCGCAAAGTATATTACCTACATAAATCATATATAGCCTGCAATTGGGAGGGGAAAATTTTGACCACGTTTCGGTCTGTCTAAGACCAAAGTAAACATGATAATAATCCAGCATAGATCAGCATGTCGCCTGAAGTTTTTCCTCCTAGGTATGGCTCTTATTCTTCTCTACGTTTACCACATTATCCTGATTCCGTTCCATATTTTCATCTCTTTCCCATGATTATCCAACAACAGTTGAACCATTATTCCTTGTTTCTCATTTTTTATTGAAATTGTCTTAATGTGTCGTAGAACTATTTATACTTTAGTGTACGTACATCAATCTGGAGTTCTGAGACTCTCTGACCGCGGGTTCGAACCCCACCCGTGGTATGATCAATCTCTTGTAATATTCTTTATAGTATTTAATTTACCTGAAATACTGCATTGTTTTACATATACGTTTTGTCAGTGGTTTACCTATTATTTTAATTCATAAATTGCTAATTATACAGTATTTCTAAATTCTCTTAGATTTGTAATATAGTATAATGTAATATTGTTCACAAGGAGAGAACATCAAGGACATGAAATAATTTTTGGGAGAGAGAGCATGAGCATGATAAAAGGACTCACATCAGGAGCCTTGTCGACGCTGAGGAAGTGGATGGCAACGTGCTCGGGGAGAATGTTGGCGATGAGCTTCCTGTTGTAGGCTTGAAGGTGCTCTATGTCTTCCTTCTCCTCTGTAACAAACATGGTCACATCACTAAAAAACACACAGCTACACACTAACTAAAGTAACTAGATGTATTAAAGTCGCTGCGCGATCCCAGAAAGGTATCCGGCAGCCCTGTCTGCCATAGTGCACAAAACAAATAGTGCAACATAAATTTCTAACAGGGTTAAATATTTAATTATCTAAGTATGATACACCAGTATTAAAAGTTTGGAGCTTTGTACAAGCATTTTTCAGTTACTGCACAGAAATTAATTTGGTTAATAAAACTGGCAAGTTAAAACTTATACAAACCCTTCAAAAATCAATGTAAAGCCTCCTTTGAGACACGCTAAATTTAAGTTTGAAGTTGACCAAGAGATACATTGTTGAGTTACTGCACAGACTCCAATAATTTCAAATTTGCTATGTTAGCAAATTGGGAAATTTGCACCTACACCGACTATACATAAAAAAAAAAACTCCTTTTCATAAGATGCTTCAGCTCTTAAAGTTTGAACCCGTACAGAGCAGGCATATTTAATCTGCTTTACAGGAAAAAATACCATACCAATAAAATAAAATTGGCAAATTGGTACCTACACAATCCAATAACAGTCCCAACCTTTTAAGTAGAATGTGCCACTGTTAAAAAATTTGAAGTCAATCAGAAGAGGATTCTTCAAGTTATTGCACAGAAGCTAAAATTGGCAATAATGTATATACTACATCTATCTAGGCTGGAATATTGCTGCACACTAACATCAACTTTCAAGGCAGGTGAAATTGCTGACCTAAAAAATGTACAGAGAACTTTCACGGCACGCATAACTGTGATAAAACACCTCAATTATTAGGAACGCTTGAAGTTCATCAACCTGTACTCCCTAGAACGTAGACGGGAGAGATACATGATTATATGCACTTAGAAAATCCTAGAGGGATTAGTAGCAAACTTGCACACAAAAATCACTCCCTATGAAAGCGAAAGACTTGACAGACGATGCAACATCCCCCCAATGAAAAGCAGGGGTGCCACTAGCACGATAAGAAACAACACAATAAGTATCAGGGGCCCAAGACTGTTCAACTGCTTCCCAGTATACATAAGGGGGATTACCAATAGACCCCTGGCTGTCTTCAAGCAGGCACTGGACAAGTACCTAAAGTCAGTACCTGACCAGCCGGGCTGTGGTTCGTACGTCGGGTCGTGCGGCCAACAGTAACAGCCTGGTTGATCAGGCCCTGATCCACCATGAGGCCTGGTCACAGACTGGGCCGTGGGGGCGTTAACCCCCGGAACCCTCTCCAGGTAAATACATTTGGTATGAAAGCGCCTACACTTTACAATAGTTCAGTGAATCCCTCCCTATTTATGATTCACCAGCTTTGAAAATTTGAAGTTGATTATAAATGAAAACCTTAGAAAATGAAAAGAACATTGAACCAGAGTATGTATATGTGCCGGTTCTGGAATAAAACTGTATGCAATGCACAGCATATTAGGGGCTTTTGGCATGTACATCTCATTTATACCTATGTATCATTGTACCATGTCTAAATAAACTATTATTATTATTATTATTATTAAGGCCTCGCTAAACTCGTGAAGCTTCTTAAAAATGCTAAATAACGCATGTGCCCAATATTTGTTATCTTTTTTATTTGTATTCGATTAAAAGTTTTCTACCATCCTATAAAAAAATATTTGAATATTTTTAAGATACTTGAATTTTCATACCTTCCATTCCATGAGCTACAAGAGAAGGGCAGATGAGGAGTTAATTAAAATGTTGCAAATTAGCACCTATACGGTTCAACATGAATCCACAGCTTCCTGTAAGTAAGATAGATAAGCAATGAAGGTTGAAGCTGATCGGATTATGTATTCAATAAATTTCTCATGGAAAGCAAAATTTCGATCTTCATTTTTTCCATAAAATATGTCCCTCAAGGGAGGTTTTCCTTGACGCTGGTGAGGGGCTCTTGATCTAGGAAATTGGATCTGTGCTCTGGTTCCCTGAATTGAGTCTGAATACCTTCCATTCCTCCCCCACATGCGCTGTATAATCCTACGGGCTTAGCGCTCCCCATGATTATAATAATAATCCATAAAATATGGAAAGTGCCATCTACACAGCCCAATATCAAACTAAAATTGTATCTAATTAAGACCTTTCATAATTAAGACCTTTCATTGTGTGATGCTCGCCATCACTGAAAGTTTGAAGCCACTCAGAAGAGGCATTATTTATGTGTTGCTCAGAATACAACAATTTTATGTTTATGAACTATATTAGGATATTGGCAAATTTGCATCTAGAAAGCCTAAATTTGTTGGGTACCATCGTGTATGTAAAATACATAACCTTTAAAGACTGAAATTGTTCACAAAAGGCATACACATTATTTCACAAATAATATAGCATTTTAAAAATACAATTGTCTGAGGGCAATGTGTGGTGTGAATATAATGCAGAGAATCCGTAGTTTGGAGATTAGGAGGAGGTGCTGGATTACCAAAACTATTATGCAGAGGGCTGAGGAGGGGTTATTAAGATGGTTTGGAAATGTAGAGAGGATGGAACGAAATGGAATGACTTCAAGAGTGTATAAATCTGTAGTGGGGGAAGGTGGGGTAGGGGTCGGCCTAGGAAAGGTTGGAGGGAGGGGGTAAAGGAGGTTTTGTGTACGAGGGGCTTTAACTTAGAATGATAACAAATTCTCACTCCAGGCAACATACTCCACCAATATTCAAAAACCTAAACTTACTCACCATACAAGACATCCAGACTTTTTACTGTGCCTATTACATACATAGAACACTCTATGCAAATATTAACCCACCACTCAAACTTCTCCTTACCAATTTTAACAGGACACATGACCATAACACTAGACACATCACTCCTCGATGTTCCCCGTGTCCATCTAACACTATGTAAAAACTCAATGCATATAAAAGGCACGAAAATTTGGAATTCATTACCTGTCATTGCCAAAGAAACCCTACCTGTACCCCAATTCAAAACGATGCTAAAAAACCACCTTCTCACCCAAAGCTAATTGCTCAATATCAAACATTCCCAGCAAAGTAGAATAATCACTTAACGTAAAAACCTGACTAATCAATTGAATGTAAAACCTGTTATGAATATTACATACTTAGCTAATTATTTCCGCAACACTTACATTATAATGAACACGTAAACTAACTGCAATCCAATTAATTGTTTTAAATTGTTATCTCACTCAATTAGTTGCATTACTACAATAAATTGCTACAATTAATTGATATGTTCAACTTATATTCAAACTTTATAACTTAGATATGCAACTTTACTTATTTTATAAATTATCAACCATAACTTTTTATTATTTTATTATTAGTATTGCTTTAATTTGTTTAATCTGATTTAATTAATTTTATAATGAAGACAAAAGTACAAAACTATGTTTAAAAAAATGTCATGTCTAAACTATGTTCAAATTTCATAGCTTAAATACTCACCTATACTCATTGTAAACTATCTACAAAAATTCTTACAATTTAGTTTTAAGTTAATTTTAAGTCTGCCCAAAATGCCCTGCATATTAGGGGCTTTAGGCATGTACACCTCATGTAATCTCAATAACCAAATGTAATTCTTTGTATCATGTCCAAATAAACTATTATTATTATTATTATTATTAAGCATGCGTGAGCGTGTTAGATAGGAGCAAATGGAGACAAATTGATTTTAGGACTTGATGTGCTGTAAGCAAGGTAACATTTATGAAGGGATTCAGGGGAACCAGCAGGCCGGACTTCGGTCCTGGAGATGGGAAGTACAGTGCCGGCACTATAAAGGAGGGGTGTTAATGTTGCAGTTTTATAACTGTAGTGTAAGCGTGTCTCTGGCAAGACAGTGATGGAGTGAATGATGAAAGTTTTTATCTTTTTTTCGGGCCACCCTGCCTTGGTGGGAAACGGCCAATGTGTTAATAAAAAATAAAGAATTGACGAATTGGCACCTGCACACTCCAATAACAATTCCAACCTTCATCAGAAGAGCCTTTCTCAAGTTATGACAAGGAAGCGAGATCTAAGAATGGTCAATATAACATTGACTAGAAGGCATGTGCATATGCTAATAGTTGTGTTGATCTTAGCTTGGTTATAATACACCAGCATTCAAAATTTGAAACTGATCTGATGAGGTGTTCTCAAGTTATAAAAAAAAAAAAAATGGAGGAATATAAAAATCAGGCAGTCTTGTAATGATACGCGTTTCGGGATATCTGAAAGTAATAAATAAAAACACTGGGGGAATAATATTAAAAATTTAGGCAACCATTTAGAGGTACCTCTTTGGGAATACATACCTTGTTAATTTTTTTTCTGTATTAAACCAAATACTTTAAGAGTGATCTGGACTGGAACAAGCTTTTAGGTGCTGGCTACTAAGTAAAACATATTACACTACTGTATCATCGAGTGTTTTGCACTTGCAATTTCGGCCATCTACAAGCTATGTTTGATAGTATGTCTATCCCATCACGACAACAGAACAAGACATAAGAGCATTATTGGATTCTTTTTGAGAGCTCACAGGATTTGAGATAATATTTGTTTGGATTTTTAACCCGGAGGGTTAGCCACCCAGGATAATCCAAGTCAGTGCATAATCGAGGACTGTCTGTCCTTCAATCTTGTCTCCCAGGATGCGACCCACACTAGTCGACTAATACCCAGATTTAAGGAAACATGCCCAACGTTTCCACCCATGCCATGATTGAACCACGGACACTCAGTGTGTGAGGCGAGAGCGTTGCCAACTAAGCCACTTGTGTGCCTCGGCTATGAATGCGCCTACATACGTGAACAGCGTTCTCATAGATATAGAACGATACTACCCCCAGCAATTCATCACTGAGTAGAAGAGCTGAGAAAATATTACACAAGGCCAGACAAAACACCACCCCCAACAGATACATAATCCGACTTATACGTAATAAAGACAAAGTACAGTTATACGTAGCTTCATTAGGAAATGTTTTGCCTGTTGTGCAGTTTCCTATAACTATATTTTGTGGTTTTATTGTTATAATCTTATCTGAATACAAGAAGTAACATGACCAATACCTTGGTTGAAACCAGTGCCATCAAAGGCTTAGTCTAACCAAAAAACTATCTCTTCAGGTATCTGCGTTATACCTTGTGGAGGGTGTGAGAAGCATCACGTAGGTGAAACCTGAGCACAAATATCAGAGAACAAAGATATGCCTGCCACAACACTTGTGCAAAAAACACTTGAAACCAAACTAGTTATTAAGGAAGCAAATAGGCGAAGCAGACCTACTTCAGAATCATCTTTGATTGCCACGACCAAAACTGTATCACAAAACTCAGGTTCTTTCTCAATCTCAGAAGTACTGGCTAAACTAATTCCGAATTAGACACATTATTATCTTCCTATTGTAACATACGGCCTGGTGCTATAGTGATAGAACACTGGGATGGAGTAATGTATAAACCTGTTATATCTCATAATGTATAAACCTGTTATAATTAATACAACCTAATATAAAGAAATCCATCCTCATGTACCCTTGTGCTCCTTGTAATTCATCTAATGACCATATAATTTGTTATTGCAACACAAATTATTGATTTAATTTGTTTAATCTGATTTAATAATTTTATTATGAAGACATATAAAACTGTAAATGATCCAAAATTATAAAACTATTATGTTTCAAAAATGTCATGTTCAAACTATGTTCAAATTTCATAGCTTAAATACTCAACTATACTTATATTGTAAACTATTTACTATAATTCTTACCATTTAGTGTTAAGTTAATTTTAAGTCTGCCCACAATGCTCTGCATATTAGGGGCTTTTGGCATGTACACCTCATGTAATCTCATAAACCATTGTAATTCTTTGTATCATGTCCAAATAAACTATTATTATTATTAAGGTGGAGTGAAGGAGGGATAAAGTAAGGTAGTGTGAGGTAAAATAGGGTGAAGGTAAGATAAAGTAAGGTAGGGTGAAATAAGGTGGGATAAAATAAGATAGGTTGAAGTAAGGTGGGATGAAGCATATAAGGATAAAGTAGAGTGGAATGAAGGAGGGATGGAGTAAAGAGAGATGAAGAAGGATGGAATACAGAAGGATGGATCAGTGAAGGGCAGAATATGGGAGGACCAAGAAGGGAGGATTGGAGCACAAATGACAAGAGTATAGAGGGATAAGAGTACAGAGGAATGGAGTATAAAACAAGAATCTCTCACCATGAGCCTGGAGCTTCCACAGGAAGTCTAAACGAGAAGTAGCCTCAGTTTGGCGTGCGTGGATGACGAAGGCTATGGTGAACCCAACCAGCACCGCCACTGTCACGTACCTCGACACGAAGAGCTCGCCATATCTGCAAGTGGTACACGGAGATCAGTGGTAATACAAGGCCAATGGTAGTACAAGGAACAATGTCAGAGTTAACAACGGTAAAAATAGTTACTGGATAGGTGGTATAAGGAAAAAGACACGTCATTATGACAGGTATTGAAGTGCAGTGTATGTTGAAGACAGGTGGTGAAGGAAAGTATTGTAAGTGGGCAGATGGTTGCAGCTGGAGTAGTTCAACAGACAGGTGGTATAGTCCTGTTTACCGGCTGGAAGTACCATATTAAAACAATGCATAATAATAAGTGTGCTTGTCACGGCTACTGAGACGTTTCCATATACAGTGGACCCTCAGTTAACGAATACCCCGGAAATCGTGCAATTATGTAAGTATAATTTTGTAAGTTCTTGTGGAAGTGTATTTTTGGGGGTCTGAAATAGACTAACCTACGTGAAATTTTTCCTTAAGGGAGTAAATTCGTTCGGTAATGGCACTTGAGCAGACTTCAGGAGTGAAGTTTTTACGAAACTCGGGGGTCCACTGTACAGTGGACCCTCGGTTAACGAATACCCCGGAAATCGTGCAATTATGTAAGTATAATTTTGTAAGTTCTTGTGGAAGTGTATTTTTGGGGGTCTGAAATAGACTAACCTACGTGAAATTTTTCCTTAAGGGAGTAAATTCGTTCGGTAATGGCACTTGAGCAGACTTCAGGAGTGAAGTTTTTACGAAACTCGGGGGTCCACTGTAATTCCTATTTACATTACCAGCTTGCTTGAGTTTTCCTCATGCTTCTAGTTATTATGTCTCTAATTGCAGCTTAGAGTTCTGTAGCTACCAATATTTTCACGTATATAGCTGGAGTATCTACATAGGTAGTAGGTTGGTAGACAGCAACCACCCAGGGAGGTACTACCGTCCTGCCAGGTGACTGTGAAACAGAAACCTGAAACTGTTTTACATGATGGTAGGATTGCTGGTGTCTTTTTTCTGTCTCATAAACACGCTGGATAACAGGTATATCTAGCTACTTCTACTTACACTTTAGGTCACACTACACTGGCATACACATGCATATATATACATACACACATCTAGGTTTTTCTTCTTTTTCTTAATAGCTCTTGTTCTTTTTATTTTCTCTATTGTCTATGGGGAAGTGGAAAAGAATCTTTCCTCCGTAAGCCATGCGTGTCGTATGAGGCGACTAAGATGCCGGGAGCAATGGGCTAGTAACCCCTTCTCCTGTACAAATCTACTAAAAACGAGAAGAAAAACTTTATAAAACTGGGTTGTCTGAATGTGCGTGGATGTAGTGCGGATGATAAGAAAGAGATGATTGCCGATGTTATGAATGAAAAGAAGTTGGATGTCCTGGCCCTAAGCGAAACAAAGCTGAAGGGTAGGCGAGTTTCAGTGGGGAGAAATAAATGGGATTAAGTCAGGAGTATCTGAGAGAGTTAGAGCTAAGGAAGGGGTAGCAATAATGTTGAAGGATCAGTTATGGAAGGAAAAGAGGGAATATAAATGTGTAAATTCAAGGATTATGTGGATTAAAATAAGGGTCGGATGCGAAAAGTGGGTCATAATAAGCGTGTATGCACCTGGAGAAGAGAGGAGTGTAGAGGAGAGAGAGAGATTTTGGGAGATGTTAAGCGAATGTATAGGAACTTTTGAACCAAATGAGAGAGTAATTGTGGTAGGGGACCTAAATGCTAAAGTGGGAGAAACATGCAGAGAGGGTGTAGTAGGTAAGTTTGGGGTGCCAGGTGTAAATGATAATGGGAGCCCTTTGATTGAACTTTGTATAGAAAGGGTTTAGTTATAGGTAATACATATTTTAAGAAAAGAGGATAAATAAGTATACAAGATATGATGTAGGGCGTAATGACAGTAGTTTGTTGGACTATGTATTGGTAGATAAAAGACTGTTGAGTAGACTTCAGGATGTACATGTTTATAGAGGGGCCACAGATATATCAGATCACTTTTTAGTTATAGCTACAGTGGGAGTAAAGGTAGATGGGATACAAGGAAAATAGAATCAGTAAGTAAAAGAGAGGTGAAGGTTTATAAACTAAAAGAGGAGGCAGTTAGGGTAAGATATAAACAACTATTGGAGGATAGATGGGCTAGTGAGAGTGTAGGCAATGGGGTCGAAAATGTATGGGGTAGATTTAAAAATGTAGTGTTAGAGTGTTCAGCAGAAGTTTGTGGTTACAGGCGAGTGGGTGCGGGAGGGAAGAGGAGCGATTGGTGGAATGATGATGTAAAGAGAGTAGTAAGGGAGAAAAAGTTAGCATATGAGAGGTTTTTACAAAGTAGAAGTGATGCAAGGAGGGAAGAGTATATGGAGAGAAAAAGAGGTTAAAGAGTGGTGAAGCAATGTAAAAGAGAGCAGATGAGAGAGTGGGTGAGATGTTATCAGCAAATTTTGTTGAAAATAAGAAAAAGTTTTGGAATGAGATTAATAAGTTGAGGAAGCCTAGAGAACAAATGGATTTGACAGTTAAAAATAGGAGAGGAGAGTTATTAAATGGAGAGTTAGAGGTATCGGGAAGATGGAGAGAATATTTTGAGGATTTGTTAAATGTTGAAGACAGGGAAGCTGTGATTTCGTGTGTAGGGCAAGGAGGAATAACATCTTGTAGGAGTGTGGAAGAGCCAGTTGTGGGTGTAGGGGAAGTTCGTGAGGCAGTGGGTAGAATGAAAGGGGGTAAGGCAGCTGGGATTGATGGGATAAAGATAGAAATGTTAAAAGCAGGTGGGGATATAATTTTGGAGTGGTTGGTGCTATTATTTAATAAATGTATGGAAGAGGGTAAGGTACCTAGGGATTGGCAGAGAGCGTGTATTGTTCCTTTGTATAAAGGCAAAGGGGACAAAAGAGAGTGCAAAAATTATAGGGGAATAAGTCTGTTGAGTGTACCTGGTAAAGTGTATGGTAGAGTTATTATTGAAAGAATTAAGAGTAAAACAGAAAGCAGGATAGCAGATGAACAAGGGGGCTTTAGGAAAGGTAGGGGGTGTGTAGACCAAATGTTTACAGTGAAACATATAGGTGAACAGTATTTGGATAAGGGTAAAGATGTTTTTGTGGCATTTATGGATTTGGAAAAGGCGTATGATAGGGTAGATAGGGGGCAATGTGGCAGATGTTGCAGGTGTATGGAATAGGAGGAAGGTTACTGAAAGCAGTGAAGAGTTTTTATGAGGATAGTGAGGCTCAGGTTAGAGTGTGTAGGAGGGAAGGGACTATTTCCCAGTAAAAGTGGGCCTTAGACAAGGATGTGTGATGTCACCGTGGTTGTTCAATATATTTATAGATGGGTTGTAAGAGAAGTGAATGCGAGGGTCTTGGCAAGAGGTGTTGGGCTAAAAGATAAAGAAGCAAATACAAAGTGGGAGTTGTCACAGTTGCTTTTGCTGATGACACTGTGTTTTTGGGAGATTCTGAAGAGAAGCTGCAGAGGTTGGTGGATGAATTTGGTAGGGTGTGTAAAAGAAGAAAATTGAAAGTGAATATAGGAAAGAGTAAGGTGATGAGGATAACAAAAAGAATAGGTGACGAAAGATTGGATATCAGATTGGAGGGAGAGTATGGAGGAGGTGAATGTATTCAGATATTTGGGAGTGGACATGTCGGCGGATGGATCTATGAAGGATGAGGTGAATCATAGAATTGAGGAGGGGAAAAGGGTGAGTGGAGCACTTCGGAGTCTGTGGAGACAAAGAACTTTGTCCATGGAAGTAAAGAGGGAATGTGAGAGTATAGTTATACCAACGCTCTTATATGGGTGTGAAGCATGGGTGATGAATGTTGCAATGAGGAGAAGGCTGGAGGCAGTGGAGATGTCATGTCTGAGGTCAATGTGTGGTGTGAATATAATGCAGAGAATTCGGAGTTTGGAAATTAGGAGGAGGTGCGGGATTACCAAAACGATTGTCCAGAGAGCTGAGGAGGGGTTGTTGAGGTGGTTTGGACATGTAGAGAGAATGGAACGAGACAGAGAGACTTCGAGAGTGTATAAATCTGTAGTGGAGGGAAGGCGGGGTAGGGGTCGGCCTAGGAAAGGTTGGAGGGAGGGTAAGGAAGTTTTGTGTGCGAGGGCTTGGACTTCCAGCAAGCATGTGTGAGCGTATTTGATAGGAGTGAATGGAGGCATATGGTTTTTAATACTTGACGTGCTGTTGGAGTGTGAGCAAAGTAACATTTATGAAGGGATTCAGGGAAACCGGCAGGCCGGACTTGAGTTCTGGAGATGGGAAGTACAGTGCCGGCACTCTGAAGGAGGGGTGTTAATGTTGCAGTTTTATAACTGTAGTGTAAAGCACCCTTCTGGCAAGACAGTGATGGAGTGAATGATGATGAAAGTTTTTCTTTTTCGGGCCACCCTGCCTTGGTGGGAATCGGCCGATGTGTTAATAAAAAAAAAAAAATAGCTGGAGTTACTGTTATCAATATTTCTAGCTAAACAAATGAAGTTACTGTTATCAGTATATCTAACCGAACAACTGGAGTTACATTGATATTTCTAGCCGAACAACTATAGTTAATATAATAATATATTTACTACAAGTACATGTACAAGGTATACATGCCTAGCTGACATCAATGACATACAGTACTACTATATAGAATGTCCCTTGTTATGCAGAGCATTTCGGGCAAATTAGGTCAGTTTTGTCCCAGGATGCGACCCACACCAGTCCACTAACACCCAGGTACCCATTTTACTGATGGGTGAACATAGACACCATGTGTAAAGAAACACGCCCAATGTTTCTACCCTGACTGGTGGTGTCTGTGGTGTCGAAAACACCACAGACGATGTCTTGGAGGTCAAAAGTATATTGATACCAACAATATAAATGAAAGTACACAAGTTATACACTTAGGGTATATTTATTGGATACGTTTTAATCCTGGTACCTTGTCACTCCATATGAAAGGATACAAGTGCAGTGTATGCATTTTTATCCTTTCACTCACAGATGCCGTCTTGTTAAATTGGTCCTCATGCTAGACATTACTAACATGAATCTTAGTACCAGTTTTGTTTCTGTTGATGCCTACCTTTCTCAGTACATTTTTGAATACTTAATCTTCAGAACGGATGTTAGACGACTTGACCTTGGCCTCTTCCTCATCTGGACTGCATTCTGAAATTTTCTTAACCTGACCTGTTGTCTGGAATTTTCTTCACTAAACATGTCCTCTTTGAAGGATATGCTTCTGTGGAGACAGCTACTCCACATGGCCTCTTGAGTATGTAATATATCACCTTAGACTTACTGCTCGCCTGACCGTTTTTTGTATTTTCGACACCTGACCTGTCCTCTGGTTTTCTCACAACATTCTCGTTCATTTCTAACTTGATAATGGTCCATGGTGGAACGAAGCATCGTCTGCAGTTTCTGCCTCGAAGTGTGGGTTAGTAGTTGTTCTAACCACAGCAATGTTATTTATTTTTCATTGGTTTGGTTTGTGTAAGTTAACATTAATCAGAGTTTTATGTAATTTGAATCCTAATAACCAAAAGCATCAATTTTTTTTATATTATATGGATGTTATATCAAAGTAACATAGGCTTAGGAATGGGACGATACCAAAATTTTTGCCGATTCCGATGCAAAATTTTTGCCGATACCGATACTCTTCCTATATTTTTTATTTTTTTTAAATTATAACGACTATGTTCAATATATATATATATATATATATATATATATATATATATATATATATATATATATATATATATATATATATATATATATATATATATATATATAAGGAATGTTTATTGCACAATATTTATTAAATAACACAGGAAGGTTATACTAGTATATTAAATAACTTGGTTTCTCTGAGATGGTAATGTCATTAGACGCATTATTCATTACTTGGCCTTTTTTGTTAGTTACTGCTTGTCAGAGGCACTTGTCGATAATGTGTGTATGTGTGAGAGAGAAAGAGTGTATGAATAACACAATTGTGAGTTAGTGTTAATGATGATATTTTTAAGCAAACATGCAATATAAATATTTTAAAAAGTATCGGCTAGTATCGGTCTGGTTTTAACTGATACCGATACCATAAAAATGGCTGATATCGATACTTTGGCACATCCCCCCTATTATAGATATATGTACATACAGTGGACCCTCGGTTAACGAAATTAATCCGTTCCAGGAGCTATTACTTAATCTGAAGCTTTCGTAATCTGAAACCTTATTTCCCATAAGAAATAATGTAAATACAATTAATTCGTTCCACAAAAAAATAATCACTCAAAAAAAAAAAAAAAAATAACATTTACTTACCTTTATTGAAGAGTTGCAAGCATCTGGAAGGTAGAGTTGCTGAATGGGGAAGGGTGTTAATGGTTGGAAGGGGAATCCCCCTCCAAAAGGACTTCAGGTAACAAGTCCCTCTCTGGGGTTACTTCCCTTCTTGGTCTTTTAATGCCACTAGGACCAGCTTGAGAGTCACTAGACCCCTGCCTGGTGAAGTAACTGTCCACAGTCCTCTGTTTCTGGCGACTCTTCAACACTTTTCTGAAGTACAACATGGCTCTGTCACTGAAGTGGTTGCACAGAAGGCTCATTTCAGCTTGCTCAGGGTGGTATCTTTCAACAAATGTCTGCAACCTACTCCACATAGAACACATTTCCTTTATCTCTGAAGATGGCACCTCCTTATCTCTCTCTCTCTCCTCCTGTGAAGCAATAACCTCAGCTGTGGCCTGTTGCTGTTCCAGATGAAGCTCTTGCAGCTCTTCAGTTGTTAGCTCTACCCTGTGGTCCTCCACCAACTCTTCCACATCCTCACCACTCACCTCCAACCCCAGGCTGTTCCCCAATGCCACAATATCTTCCACAACATTTTCCACAACAGGCACAGGGTCGTCAGGGTCAGGGTCAGCCTCAAATCCTTCAAAATCCCTCTATTCAACACAATCTGGCCACAGTGGTCTCCAAGCAGAGTTCAGAGTCCTGGAAGTCACTTCCTCCCAAGCCTTACCTATAAGGCCTATGCAATGCACGATATTGAGGTGTTCTTTCCAGAACTCTCTTAGGGTCAATTCAGAGTCATTGGTCATATTAAAGCACCTCTGAAACAGTGCTTTGGTGTACAGTTTCTTGAAGTTTGCAATGACCTGCTGGTCCATGGGCTGGATGAGAGGAGTGGTGTTAGGAGGCAAGAACTTCACTCTGATGAAATTTAAGTTGTCAGGCAACAACTCTTGCAAGTTGTGAGGATGAGCAGGAGCATTGTCCAGTACCAGGAGGCACTTGAGTGGCAATTTCTTTTCCAGGAGGTATTTCTTCACACTAGGGCCAAACACTCCAGTCAACCATTCCTTGAAAATCTCCGTAGTGACCCATGCCTTGGTGTTAGCCTTCCAATGCACACACAATTTATTCTTGTCAACACTGTGTTTCCTGAAGGGTCTGGGATTTTCTGCGTGATGCACCAGTAAAGGCTTCACTTTAAAATCCCCACTAGCATTAGAACAAAACAAGAGAGTTAGCCTGTCTTTCATAAGCTTGTGTCCTGGCTGTGCCTTTTCCTCCTGAGTAATGTAGGTCCTGTTGGGCATTTTCTTCCAAAACAGGCCTGTTTCATCACAATTAAACACTTGTTGGGGGAGGAATTGTTCAGCCTCTACGAACCCCTTGAATTCGTGCACAAATTTTTCAGCTGCACGTTTGTCTGAGCTGGCTGCCTCACCATGCCTCACAACATTGTGTATGCCACTACGTTTCTTAAACTTCTCAAACCAGCCTTTGCTGGCTTTAAAATCACTCGCCTCACCACTGGTTCCAGGCATTGTCTTCACAAGATCTGCGTGCAACTTCCTTGCCTTTTCACAAATTATCGCCATAGAAATACTATCACCAGCTAACTGTTTTTCATTGATCCACACCAACAACAACTTCTCAACCTCATCCACTACCTGGAGTCTACCTGGAGAGAATTCCAGGGGTCAACGCCCCCGCGGCCCGGTCTGTTACCAGGCCTCCTGTTGGACCAGAGCCTGATCAACCAGGCTGTTACTGCTGGCCGCACGCAGTCCAACGTACGAACCACAGCCCGGCTGATCAGGTACCGACATGAGGTGCCTGTCCAGTGCCTGCTTGAAGACAGCAAGGGGTTTGTTGGTAATCCCCCTGATGTATGCTGGGAGGCAGTTGAACAATCTTGGGCCCCTGACACTTATTGTGTTGTCCCTCAACGTGCTAGTGGCACCCCTGCTCTTCATTGGGGGGATGTTACATCGCCTGCCGAGTCTTTTGCTTTCGTAGGGAGTGATTTTTGTGTGCAAGTTTGGTACTAAGCCCTCAAGAATTTTCCATGTGTATATAATAATGTATCTCTCCCGCTTGCGTTCTAGAGAGTACAGGTTTAGGAACTTCAAGCGTTCCCAGTAGTTGAGGTGGTTTATCGCACTTATGCGTGCGGTGAAGGTTCTCTGCACATTTTCAAGGTCAGCAATTTCACCCGCCTTGAAAGGTGCAGTTAGTGTGCAGCAATATTTCAGCCTAGATAGAACAAGCGATCTGTAAAGTGTCAACATGGGCTTGGCATCCCTGGTTTTGAAGGTTCTCATTATCCATCCTGTCATTTTTCGAGCAGATGCAATTGCTACATTGTTATGGTCCTTGAAGGCGAGATCCTCTGACATGATCACTCCCAGGTCTTTGACATTAGTTTTTCGCTCTATTGTGTGGTTGGAATTAGTTTTGTACTCCGATGAGATTTTAATTTCTTCACGTTTTCCGTATCTGAGTAATTGAAATTTCTCATCATTGAACTTCATATTGTTTTCTGCAGCACCGTTTTCGATCTTTGTTTCGTTAACAAATTAACCCCTTTTGCAACATTAGTTTCCTTGATCTCATTTCTCTGTGCCAGGATAGTGCCGATAGTAGATGGAGTTTTCTTGTACATCCTGGCAAGATCACTCAGATGTACACCACTCATATTTTTCACTCTCTTTATCACAGGTGTGCCACTAGGAAGCTTCTTTGGACCCATGGTGACTTATTTGACAGTGACAATCACTAAACCACCAAAAAAGACACCAAATATATTGTGAATCTTTGAAAGAGCACGCTAGGTAATGTTCTCTCAATGGTAAACAATGCTTCACTGGCGTCCTGAGCTTGCGCGGAGCAGGCGGACACTTCTAATACCTTTCGGTAACCGAAGGATTTTTCGCTAACTGATTACGAAAAAAGCTTACGTTTTCCGAAGCTTACGTTAACGGAACCTTTCGTTAACCAAAGGTCCACTGTACTCCCTCCTTAAGGTTAATCCAAACTGTCAAAACAGGTAAAGTTGCTGCTAATCAACTTAAATATAAGTAAAACACAAATACAAAAAAATAATAAAAAAAGATAATGTTAATTTATTTTTGTGGTGTAGAAAGCAGGGTGAGCACAAATACACTTTGATCGTTAAACGTTACTACACAACGCAAAATGAGGACAGGCTGCTTAGAGCAGCCGTTTGGTAGCAAGATGACACTGACCCGCGGCCACGGAGGATTAGTGCGTCCTGGTTATCGAAGAGCGTGCCGTGGGTGATGAGCACCATAGAGGTGTAGGCGACGCAAACAGCGCCGAGCAAGAGCAGTTTGATGATGCTGAACATGAGCTGGTACACGGCACATGACAACATCACCAGCAACACGCAGTAGGTGAAGTACTGTACAGGAAGATCACACTTTTAAACTCTGAGAGCATTGTCGTCCTGACCTTAAGAATGTTGACAATATGCCATAAAGTCAGTTCTGCGAGTTTTTAAAAGAACTATATCACTTGTTCAAGAAAATGAATAGTTAGTGATATACAGTACACATGAAGTCTCAAGTCACAAAGAGTAAGCACCTCCTGGAGAATGTTAAATTGGTATAGGCGCAAAATTTCAGCAGGAGTAATGAATGTTTGAAAGAGCTACATTATTACAAAAATAGCAAAATCTGCATACTCACAAAACAAAATTCGTTGTGATTGTATACATGTATGAACTAACATTAAAAACATAAGTAAAAGTGCTTATATATACAATATTATTAAAACTCAAACAGGCGAAATGTGAGCACACTGTACACAAAATACAACATTAGTTCTGGGCACCGATACTCACATCAGGAAAATGTGTGGTGGTGCCCTCGTGACATAGGTTGACCTCGTCTCCCAGGGTAACGTTAAACTGGTCCAGTATTGGCGTGACCTTGGGCGCCTGTATGGTAAGGGTGTCCGACACAACCCACCACTCCTCTGTAATGTTGGGGTCACCCCAGGTGAGGTTGGACGAGTTCTCACTGGCCTGTAGGAAGCAGTCCCGGTAGCTGTCCAGGTCAAGCAAGAACTGTGGAATAGCCATCACTAGAATCACTAACACATTAACCATGCCACATATGAACACATGTAAGATTTTATTTCCCGACTCAAGGATTAAAGATATTCTTCTCGAGGGTTTAAAGTAGGTTTAGAACTAGTCTATATAAATGTTGATTATATGTTTTCAATGGTTAGAGATAATTTGGTTAATGGTTAAGATAGTCTAATTGTTAAAGGCAGATTTTAGACATGAGTTAAATCTATTTATTCAAGCACTAAAATTGTTTCTACAAGTGTTTAAGCTGGTGTATACTCAGGTTTGAAGATGCTTCACTGTTCCTCTCAAAAGCTATGCTGCTACACTTAATGGATCACGCAGATTGAATCTACTACATTTCTGGAATAACTAAGGTGAATAACTAGGCTCTACCTTCACTGTTTAAGACTTTATATTAGCGGCCAAAAGTTATTAGCAATGCATAAAAAACGAAAAGGCACAATACCGTGACTGGAACAGTACACAAATAACCCGTACATTTGTGTGCGGGTTATTTGTGTATTAGCAATACAGCCATTGCACACTGGGTGTGATGGAGCAAAATGTTATTTAATCCCTATTTTAGGTATAAAAGTATCCTTGACTGGTGGTGACCAGCTTACATGCAACCCTCATGGTCCTTGTGTAATCGAGAGGCTTATTAACAAAGAAAGGGCGAGTGATTGTCAGATGCTGAGTGGTTATCGCTGAGGAAGGATTATTCTAAGGAAAAAAGAAGAGGGGGTTAGATAGAATGGCGTGTTTTCCTGTTTGAGGCGATTTGGTTTGAGTGAGGTGGTGTCTTATTTAAAGTCAGTTAGGGAAATATACTGAGTAATTTATGATGTGATTAGGGTGTCTTGTGAGGACATGTTTAGGAGAGTAACTGGTGCAGTGTTTCAAATTAAAGGACATCCTGATCTTTTCCTTAAGGGTATACCCTAAATATGTTTTATTTGGTGAAAGAGGAAGGATATCTTGGTGACGTGTGTCCTTGTTATGATACTGTATATTGTAAATGCTGTCAGTGGTGCTACCTCAGTCTAGTGCCGTTCCTTTCTTGAGTAACAATAGCCCGAATTATTGCCGTACCCGACATAATTTAGTAAACAATCTTCATACCACACACACTTCTGGTGATGATGATGATGATAATCATATTTACTTCACCTTTCACTTTAATCTTGACAAGGCATACTGACCATGTAGTTTATTACTGACCATAATGTGATTGGTGTCGCAGAGGGGTATACTGACCCTGGAGGTGACTGAAGGTGTTCCAGGAAGGTATACTGACCCTGGAGGTGATCGAGGGTGCCACAGGAGGTATAGTGGTCACAGAGGAGACTGATGATATCCCAGGGAGGCATACTCACCATGGAGGTGATGGAGCAGAGAAAGAGCACCAGCACTAGGAGGGAGGCGATCATTTGGCTGACAGTGCGGCTGTTGGCCACTACGGAACTCATCCGTGACAAGCACCCCGGCATGCACTGTCCAGGGTACGGAGGCTGGGATTATCATGGTGTTGCTGGCAATGATAATTGGAATGATGACTGTGATTGTTAATATATTGATTATGATATTAAAAATGAAAATTTTGAGTTTTATGAACGAAATGGTAATGGCAATGGAAGTTACGCTGATTAGAGCTCTCGCTGTTAGGCACTGGCAAATTTGTTGTGAAATAATCTCACATTCAATGATAACATTTTTTACTTACATGCTACTATGTGGTCGGCATTATGGTGTTCGGAAATGCTGCTCTACCTATAATTAGTCGAACCTCTCCATTTTGTAACAAGTCAGTGGACGAAACCAATGTCAACTGCATGTTTACCGGTACCTTTGGCCAGGTATGACACTAAATTCTGGTTAAACTACAAGCAATAGAAGTCACTGGTTCCATTTTACTTTGTTTCAATTTATCTTCGCAACACATCTCTTAGGTTATTTTTTAACGGAGCAGAATTTGAAAGCAACTCATTTGGTGCCAGTATACTGTGGGAAGGTGTACTAGGTTCTTTGTTATGAAATGTCTGTTTCATTGATCTAACTTAACTAATCAGTAAATCTCATGCCTATGCATAATTACATTAACCTTTACAAAAGACATGTGTACTGCTCTTAGTCAAACACTAACTTTCAACTATTTGCTTGGGGGCAGGCAACGTCAGGTTTCCTATTCTACTGCAAAAAAAATTATGGTTTCTAGATGCTCTAATATAACGTGACTTCTGGGACTGGTGTGAGAATGAATGGAGGAGACTTAGGAGTGAAGTTGATATCATAAGGATGAAATGTAACTCAGCAATATTACAAAGAATCATACGACGAACATTGCCATTAAGGCAGCAAAAAATATTACACTTGCTAATGTAGTGTTCTGTAGTATTTCATCAATGTAGAGACTATAAAATCACTATACTGAAGGTGGAACAATTCACAATAACCCGCACTTGTCATTACATCAATGGTATACAATACTGGTAAGTTGATGTATTAGACACATGTCGGTATTGTATTAAGGAATCTTGGTACAGAGGATAATTCTACAACCTGATTGCTGACTTCTGTCCCAACTCTTGGGCATGACTTACTGCCATTAGATGGAACCCGCTTACCTTTGAAAATGGCTTCATCTGCTACTTCTCATTTGACTACAATGTATAAGCGTCTATTTTCCTGCCTGTGCTTCAGATCCATCAAGACTCCTAGGTTGAGGGACTGATCATCTCAGCTGCTGTTTTCTGTATATAGTTTTGCAGTCATCCATTTATGTCCCTACACTGAATTAATAAAGCCACTGGTTGGCGAAATGTATATAAAATAAAGAAATCCAGGTGTTGCATATTTGTCAAATTCATTAATTCGTACTTTGAAGAAACTTATGATAACATTTCGGTCTGTCCTGTTGTCAGGTCTTAACTCAGCAAAAAAAAAAAAAAAAAAAAAAAATGACCAGAGGCCAGAAGACAGGGCGGGAGAAGAGAAGAATCGAGTGGTAGTAGTAGTAGTAGTAGTGGGGATAGTAATGGTAGCAGCAGCACTGCTACGGGTTATCTGTGGAGAATATTTGTGATTTCGTCAATGGTATATGAAGCACATGAAGGTGCTAAGTAAGTTTATTCAGGTATACACAAATACAGTTACATAGATTATCATACACCTGGAGTATACCTGGAGATAGTTACAGGGGTCAACGCTCCTGCGGCCCGGTCTGTGACCAGGCCTTATGTTGGATCAGAGCCTGATCAACCCGTCTGTTACTGCTGGCCGTACGCAGTCCAACGTACGAACCACAGCCTGGCTGGTCAGGTACCGACTTTAGGTGCCTGTCCAGTGCCTGCTTGAAGACAGCCAGGGGTTTGTTGGTAATCCCCCTGATGTATGCTGGGAGGCAGTTGAACAGTCTTTGGCCCCTGACACTTATTGTGTTGTCTCTCAATGTGCTAGTGGCACCCCTGCTTTTCATTGGGGGGATGTTACATCGCCTGCCGAGTCTTTTGCTTTCGTAGGGAGTGACTCTCGTGTGCAAGTTTGGTACTAATCCCTCGAGAATTTTCCACGTGTATATAATAATGTATCTCTCCCGCCTGCGTTCTAGGGAGTACAGGTTTAGGAACTTCAAGCGTTCCCAGTAATTGAGGTGGTTTATCGCAGTTATGCGTGCCGTGAAGGTTCTCTGCACATTTTCTAGGTCAGCAATTTCACCTGCCTTGAAAGGTGCAGTTAGTGTGCAGCAATAATTGCAGCATATGTGTAGAGAACCATGGATAACCCAAAAAAGTCAGACGAAGTGACTTATTTCCATTGGGGTATTTTTAATGCCTTATTATTATACTATAAACGAGATAATATCTTATTATTATACTATAAACGAGATAATATCTTATTATTATATTATAAACGAGATAATATCTTATTATTATACTATAAACGAGATAATATCTTATTCTTATAGTACTATAAAGTAGATATACTAGGAATAAGGTAAAATGAGTTATTTATATTTACATGTGTGTTATCTAAAAAAAAATCATTCTCCCATTCTGTCGCTACATTCATTAGGCACCTTTTGGCTCTCTTTTTTGAACTGGTTCATGCTATGACTGGCTTTGACATGTGCAGGCAGTCTGTTCCATTTCTTTATTGCTGCACAATAAAAGGTGTTTGAAGCCTGGCGACTGACTGTGGGTACTACAAAGTTGTGCTCTCTCTCCCTAGTACTATAATGGTTTTGGTTCCCAGCCTTGACAAAATTGGCAGCAAGATATTCTGGACACCGTTTGTGAGCAATTTTATAAACTTGATTTAACTTCAGTTGTTTTACTCTGTCTTCAACATTCAGCATATCCAATTGTTGTAATTCATCCTGGCCTACATGCTGTCTTGGACCCAGGTCCAGGATGAATCTTACCATATTATTCTAGGTGATTTGCTGTTAGGTCAGGTGCCACCAAGATAGGTAAGATGCCCTTGGGGCAGGTCATGTGCCGTAATAAGTGAGGTCAAGTAATGAAGGATGGATAAGAGATAAGATAAGATTTCGTTCGGATTTTTAACCCCGGAGGGTTAGCTACCCAGAATAACCCAAGAAAGGCAGTGCGTCATCGAGGACTGTCTTATTTCCATTGGGGTCCTCAATCTTGTCCCCCAGGATGCGACCTACACCAGTCGACTAACACCCAGGTACCTGTTTGCTGCTAGGTGAACAGGACAACAGGTGTAAGGAAACACGTCTAAATGTTTCCACCCCGCCGGGAATCGAACCCGGGCCCTCCGCATGTGAAGCGAGAGCTTTGCCAGCCAGGCCAGACCACGGAAGCGAGGTAAAAGAGTCATTTCGTGGTATTTTGTGTTTAACATGTTAATTCCAGATTATTTGTGCATGTGTTTAGATTAAAATATACATCCCTCTGTTTTGTTCTGTGGTGTTGAGGTGGATGGTATCAGCCTCAAGATACCAGAGAGATTCTGAACTTAATACCATGTACAGGGGCACTATTCTCAAAGATCCCCACTTAGTTCAATTTCATAGATAGTCTGAAGACTAATACATTACTAATACGTCAGTACACTAAAGTCAGTGGTCAAGAGAGGTCATTCTGTCCTAAGCTGTCTGGGGATTAGCGTGGGGTGTTACTGACCACCATGGCTTGTGGTAGTGTTTTAGAATCTCAGGTTAAAGTGTTGAAGAAGGAGGTTCTACTTCTTCAGGGGGAGAATAGGAGGCTGAGTGGCAGCCGCTTTAAGTGGCAGGTGGTTCACAGTTCAGGAAGAAGCATCATGATAAGGAAGGTTAACATAGAAGATTTAAAGGTAGGAAATAGATTATCTGTTCTTCAGGACGAGTGTACTTCAATGGTTAGTGAGGTTAAAGGTACCACTGACTCCTGCTATTCACAATAAGAACATTCTGATTGTGGAAGACTCCCAGGTAAGATACATGGACCGTGCTTTTGTAACAGAGATAGGAAGGTGAGACAGAGAGTGTGTTTCCTAGGAGCTGGTGTTGGTGACAGAGTCAACAGGTTGAATAATATTATGTAAGGTAATGGGAACAAGTCCATTATCTGTCTTAGTTCTGGTAGAAATGACAGGAGGGCAGGAGACAGGAGCTGCTGGATAAGTACAAGTCAGCCATAGATGTAGTCAGGTCTAAGGGAGGGGTCCCAATCATATGTAGCATTTGCCTAGAAGGGAGTGGGCAATGAATAGATGTCTAGGGAATTGGTGTAAATTGCTGGCTAGACAGTTACTGT